>CABPRJ010001895.1:895138-896934 GCA_902439185.1 Cinara cedri
GTTAGGCATTTTTTTTTCTGTTCATCAACTGATATAAGTAAAAAGTTAATTGTAAAATGGCATTTATTTTTTTAACTATTACCATTCGTTTTTTGAGAGAGAAAAGGCGAAAGACATCAGATTATACTCACTTGAAAATCGAAATTCAACACGCATTTTTAGTTTGAAACTATAATCTACACGATAGATGACACTTATTTAAACATCGTGTTAAAATTAAAAGAAATCGCCGAAATTGAACTCAATTCGTGTTTTTATGAAGTTAATTCAAAAATCAAAGTTTACTTGATAAAAAAAAATGTAATTTAATTGTTCGTGTCATTATGTGCCCAGCCTCGAAATCGCATACATCAGTCAATGTTATTGTAATAAATTGTATTGTTTGTTTTTCTTTGTTGTTATTAGTTTATTTACACCAAACGACCGTTTGCCACTGTTTATATCTTATTGGGATCTAAATTCAAAGGTTCCGCTCGTTAGTGACAGTTTAATGTACACAAAAAAAAAATAAAAAAAATAAATAGCCTAGCTCTGTGGTACAACACCTGTCACAACGAAAAAGATCGTGTTTAACTTTTTCTAATTGCCTGTCTTATCTCTTTTGGACAACCGACGAGCATAGACACGAGACCGTGAGTAACGCTGAAAAAACGACTTACACGGCTTCGGGTATAGAACCTTAAAGGCTACGGTCTTTTTCGCTGCGGAAGGCGGTGATAATAATATTATATTGCGGCGTATTAGCGCACTCTTCCCGACGCGCGACGACGACACGCAAAAAAAAAACCGGTATTTTCAAACGATAAAACGTGATATTATAATACGCGTGGCGTTTGATAACAACGTAAACAAATGCGAGAGCGTCCCATTGCGACAATCGACATCAGCGCTGCCTACGGTTGAATTCGGATCCCGATGAGGTCATATAAATTATGACAACGCGCTAATGTGCCGTTTTAATCTCGTAATTGTCGTTGAGAAATTAAATGTCAATACATTACCGAACGCCGTATTGCATTGTCGTTTCGTTTCGCGCGGGACCGAACCGCCCCGCACGGAGCAACGCGATATTCACATAATATTCGTGACGGACTACTGTCGGACAGTTCGATTTGCCGAGTCACTCTCTTGTTATTAATATATTAGGCGTTATAATTTCGTGTTATTCGTGTGGCCGCGGCATATTAAATTACGATCGGTGTAATATATCGTTTTCCCGTAATATATTACCGAGTCGTTCGACTCGTCTTTATTTTCGCCGACACAATATTATTAAAAAGAAAAAACAAAATCAAATTATTGTAAGTGCTCGTGGGGGGATAATATTTTTAAATTAAATTTTTGACTTAACGTGGGTATCCGACCAATATTATAAATGCAAAAGTCTGTTTGGATGTACGTTTGTTACTTGCACTTTTCGCCCGTACTACCGAACGGCTGAAACTTTGCGCGGATATAGCACTGGATCGGGACTAACATATAGGCTACTCCCCGCCCCTCTGAATTCTTTTTTTTCCCAAATTAACTTGTTAATCCTCGACTGAAGTACTATTAAACTACCTAGCATTAATATTAGGTACTTAAAATGTTAAATATGTTTTTAACGGATTTAATAAAAAAAAAAAAAAATCAAACGACTTTTATCGAGTTTATAAACGAATTTATCTTGTCACTGTCGAGGACCATTCTTTTGTAAAAAAAATAAAAAAAAATAAAAAAAATAAATAAATAATTATCCTATTATATTTTATTCGAAGCGGCAACATATCTATAAAAAAAAAAAAAAAAGCGACTAA
>CABPRJ010001895.1:896961-1191116 GCA_902439185.1 Cinara cedri
GTACTATTAAACTACCTAGCATTAATATTAGGTACTTAAAATGTTAAATATGTTTTTAACGGATTTAATAAAAAAAAAAAAAAAAAAATAATTATCCTATTATATTTTATTCGAAGCGGCAACATATCTACAAAAAAAAAAAAAGCGACTAAAACGAGATTTCGGAAACGCTTCCCCGACCTCGCATAAACTATTCACTTTGAACGTAAAAGTAATAGTATATTTAAGTGAATCGAATACAACGACGCGTCGCCAGAGAGTCGAATTGGATATGCTGCGCCCGTGCGAAATTGTTTTCTGAGCGCAGCACGCTAGAGTATTCCAAAAATGAAGAAAAAACGTACCTGGAAGAAACGAAATTGGGAAAATACAATATGCAACGGCGCCACTTTCAAATTATTATTGCCCCTATATACATAGGCACGCGAAGGTTACAAAAATAAAAAAATTACTCCAGTATTTGTATGCGTTCGTTTTTGAACGCGAAAAAACGCCGGAGCGTAGCGGTACCCTACCACTACTACTGCTATAATATTTTTCCTCTCCGGCCGGTCGCCGCGCGTACATACGTAAGGTCACAAAGGTTGCTCAATACAAAAGGCACGATAATAATAATTTCGTTTCATACATAAGTCATTGAGTGTTGTAGTCACGTATATTATATAAATATATATATATGTATATATATAGTAGCGGTATAGTAGTTATTCGCCTTCGAGGGCCCTGATGTGTGTAACGACCCCGGAGAGAGGAAAACTCGCGCGCACTTTCTCCCTCCGCGTTACGGGTGTATAGGGAAAACAATGTTTAAAAAGTAAAATAAAAAACACTTACCTCCCCTTTTTTTCATTTTTGTTCAGGTTTTTTTTTTTTTTTGCCAGAGTAATAGGCACATTTCTTACACACAAAATAAAAAACAAACGAACATAATGTATGTATATACGTAGGTATGTATAATATTGAAAAGGGAAAAACCGAGGACTGTAATATACGAATACTGTAGTTACGTGTACACTG
This sequence comes from Cinara cedri, assembly GCA_902439185.1. Taxonomy (NCBI): domain Eukaryota; kingdom Metazoa; phylum Arthropoda; class Insecta; order Hemiptera; family Aphididae; genus Cinara; species Cinara cedri. The sequence goes on from CABPRJ010001895.1 coordinate 897,979, forward strand.
CGAAACGTACACAATAATAATAATAATCATAATAATAATAATGATAATAATAATTATTATTGTTCAATGGACTGGCTGCGGGTCGTGTGACGTTAACACAGTTTTGTGTTCGTTTTTTTTATTTACAATAGGTGCAGTGCTACATGTTATTATGCTGCCATACACGCCACGATTCGTTCTAGGTGCGATTTTATTGAAATTATTACTGTGATAAATTACTACCGTTGGTATTAAATAATTATAGTGTTTAATGTTTTCCACTAAGTAAGTACTAGGCACTTATATATTATGCGCCGTTTGTAAACGTGGAATTTAATTCACCGCGCAACAAACACGTGAAATAAGCCCTGAAAATTTGTTCACGGAACCGCTTATTATAACACTCGCGCAATCTATACCTACGCTATCTGTTGGACTATGATAAATCACGATAATAGTTACGCGTTTTCCGCGGTGATTTTTGTTGGGTGAATGGATTAAAATAGTACATTTTTTTTATGCCGTATTCGATTAATTATGCGTAAACGATACAGGTATACCGTATAGACTATTTTCTATTCAAACGTATTTTTTTTTTATGATGCATATGAATTCCGTTTATTTAAACTATAAACATAACAAAATATATAAATATGTTTTTTTTAAATGTACGCATCAACGAGAAAATAACAACTATACTGATCATGACAGCTTTTGTACGTGCGCGTAATCGTATTTTTACGCTATCGACAATTAATTTTAAAAGTGTAAAACTGATAACAAAATGACAAGTATTTTTCGTGATTAATGAACCGTGTGTATACAGGTACCTGTACGTATATAGTGCATCGTAAAACCTGCTCAATTTTTTTTTTTTTTTTATAATATATATCTATATAAAAAGGTTGATACTGTTAATGGGCGTGCCACTGTTTTAGGCGGGAAGTAGGAAAGAAGGATTTATATTAGAGTAATTATTTATTTATATCTGTATGGTACGATTAATCATTGCTAACAAAAAACGATTCTGATTCGGTCGTATTTTTCCTTTGTTGTCAATGCGTAATTGAGAAATCAACAAAAACTATACAAACGATTGTCAGTTTTTCCCAAACTATAAGGAAAATCAAATAATTACATCCCCGAGTTCACCAGCTAAATAAAAAGGCTACGAGAAAATTCTTATAAAGTTTTCGATTGAAGCGAGATTCCTGGTATAAAATTTATTTACAGATACCAACGAAAAGACCGTATTATATAGTAAAACCAACACATTCCTCGCTTCGATAAGAATTAACAAAAAATAAATAAAAATACAATATAATCGGATATATTCGACCGAATTTATTACGTGTGTATAATAGTGCAAAAGAAAAAGCTGTCCTAGGATAATAATGGCATTATCATTGTTAACATTTTAGTCATAAATTCAGTCATTATAGTAACGTCATCGAAGATTATTATGATTTTGTCTAACTATGGACTAAAAACAGTTCAAGACCGTCTTAATTAAATCACTGAATGTAGTCTTTTGATTTGGCGTTAAATAAAGTCGCATTCTGATCATCATATATGACAACGATTTTTGTCTACTCGTTTGATAATTTAAAGAAAATAGGTGTACAATATTTCAGTTATTAACTTTTAAACATTAATATTACCTATTTGTAGATTTATGATTATATTTTGTAGTGTTAAATGTGGCGTTTTTAACATATGCGTCATTAAATGAAATAGAAGACCATGAGCGAAATGAAGCTTTTACTTTCCGTACATCTGTTTTAAGAAATTTCTGGTATAAAAGTTGTCCACGGGAAAAAAAATAAATATTTTTGTACAAACAATACATTCCCCTCGCTCCACTCAGAATCTAAAATGGTAACGAATCAAATATAAATATATAGTTATCGAAAAAGTGTACTGTCTAGTCTATACGCCGTTGCAGTTGTGGAACATCGAATACTATACCATAATACGTTAATATAATAACCGTCGGCATACGGCTATTATAGTGACACAATGCCAACCGACCGCGTTAAAAGCAAAACAAAACCGGGTGAAGGGGAAGGGGGGGAGGCAAGAAAAAAAGAAGAAAGAGAGTTGTACAACCGCTTGTAAAATATATTATACGGGATTTCGACCGGAGCAAAAGGTTTCGATAATTAAATATATTATTTAGGGCGAAGAATAAAATCGTCGTCGGATCCTCGGAGAGGAGTTAGCGTCGGCAGCAGCAGCGAACGCCGTTGGCTAAGGTCCAAGCGCGGCGGGGCTGCACGGCGACGGGAGGACAGCGCGCGGGGACGCGAAATCTCCGGGCCGAACGCGGACGACGACCGATGAGTCCGCCTCTTGTTCCCGGCCCGGCGGCGGCGTCGTCGTCGTCGTCGTCACACAATTCCCTTTCGCGCGAAATCTTTGCGGGGTGGCGTCGAAAATAATAATAATGAGAATAATATTATGATTCGCCCGTATATTATATTGTACACGACGAGTACTGCGGCAGTATAAGCGCGCGGATAACATACTTTCGTCATTAATCTCTCGGAACGTCTACCGTGTCTGCCGAGCGCGAGAGAACGGTCCGCGTGTGTGCGCTCGCCGGAGGATTTTTCCGGAGGACCGTGCGGGGAACCGCCGTCGCCGTCATACTTCCCGAATATTATAATTCCCGCGCTTTACACGCACCGCGCGAAATTACGGGTTTTAATTAAATTTCCGGGACGCGTGGTGTAGCTCTCGTACGGGTGTAATAATGCGCGCGCTAGTTCGGTAAAATTCGCCCGAAAGCCGTGTAAATAGTATCGCTTTGCTGTCCGGGCCACGAGAAATATAACATTAAAAAAAAAAAAATAATAAAAAAACCAAACGGACATACTTAACGCACAGCGGCTGGGCCACTGTTGTAAGTGAGAAGTCGGAACGGCGGAAGGGAAATTTAATATGCATATCTCGTAATGTGTTTTCCATTTATGATGAAAAATACTAGAAAAGTGTAGAAAATGCACTACACTTGAAAATCGGAGCAAAATTTCTGGTAGAAAATTTGTGAGCAGAAAAAAAAATAAACATCACAAAATGATTTTCTCGCTCTGATTTTTAAAGGCTTATTGGTTATTGTTACACGTGAACGCATTCGTTCGGATTATCTACTACATACAGAACTAGATATGTACAGTCCGTTAAAAACACAATGGCGACCGTCGCGACAGAATCTTAAAGGCGTTAAAAAGCGAGAAGAGAAATGCTAACGAAATCGGAAGAAATGTGAAAAATAAACCTTTTTTTCGACCGCTTTAAGGAAACAATGGCGGATCTCGACGAATTACCCGCGATTCAACGACGTGGCGATGGCGTTGCGGAACATCCGCTCGAAAATATGGATATCGTAATGCATAAGTGTAATGTTTATAGCGCGTATTCGACCGTTAAGTCGATGTTTTACGATCTCGGCGTGTGCCCCGACGTCTCCGGCGATAAAAGCTTAACCCCCTTTGCGGTGGTATATATACGTATAACGTGTAACCCGATAGTTATCTTGTAAAAAAAAAAAAAAAAAACCGTTTACGCGTTCGGCGCGAAAACTGCTACACCTAAATCCGCCGGGACGACTTTGAGAAACCGTTATGTTTAGGCGATGCCGAAACAAATGTGCATTTTTTGTAAAAAAAAAAAAATAAATAAATAAAAAACGGTCTTCGTAATATCACCACACTCACACACGCACGTATATAACTTTTTATTTTTGGCAGTTATCCAGTTAAGTTTTACTGTTTTTATTTTGTCCCCCCCCCACACCGTCCCCCGGACGGACGAAAAAATGCTAAACCCCTGCGAGTGGACACGGTGTTACGAACCGAACAAAAAAAAAAATATGTACATCAACAACAACAAACGACAAACTTATTTAAACATTTATTTTCACAAAGCGACGACAATACAACGAAATCTTCAAAGAGAAGAACTATTTTTTTTTTTTTAATCAAACGTGCGATTTTTATTCGGTATAATACGCATGTGTATTGTCTGTGATCGTTGCCGCGACATAATATTATTATTATTATAATTAAAAAAAAAAAAAAAACCAAAAGACCCGGTTGCGTATATTGTTATTTTTTAATATACCCACATAATATATTTTCTCTCGACGTTTTTGATCTCGTTAAAAAACAAAAAACAAAAAAGGCACAGTCGTATTATAATACTTCGTAGTTTAAACCGTGGGTGTGTTACCGTTGTAGATGGAAAGTTGGGAAAGTTTATGTGTAGAACGTATATGTAGGCACGTATAGGGTAATTCAATTTATATTGTCGATTACCAGTTGCTAACGGAAAAGGGATTCTGAGCGGAATATTCGGTTAAACGCGCGTTCTGGTAAAGAACGCGGACAGCTGTCCGGATTTTCGGATTTTTTTTTTTTTAGTGTCGTTAGAATATGAGTAAATCAAAACTTACGTGTTCAAAAATAAAATTTATCAGAAAACAAAAATGCCAAAAGGTTTTACCAGACAATAAAGAAATCCAAAATTCGAGTTTTTTTCCCAAAATTTAAGTTTCTTTAATCGTTATCAATGTTTTGTTTGGAGTTTGAAGTTTGGAACACGTGCCTTTAGACTTACGGAACATCCGAATTTCGATAGCAGTTGCGATGGACCGTGTTTTCCGGTTTCCATATTACGGACTGTGTGATTTCTGACACGAATTAAGCACTCGTATATATAGGATTTCGACACAGATAGCGCTTCATTGACGTTAAACCCAGACCAGTTCTGGCGCGTTTTGAAACAAACCGATTGCAAATTCGGATTCGCCTTAAAAAAAAACATATTAAACAGTGTTGCCAATTTATTTTCCCGTTTTCGGAACATGTTAGTTTTGATTCTACAGCCTACTGGTATATTATGACGACGAAACCTATACAGAATTTTTAAAGCGTTTTGAGAAGCCGAATCGATTTTTCCGGCCGAAAAGTTAAATCAATACCGCATAAAGTCGACAATTTTGAAATGGCTATAAATAACTCGAAAAATGTGAGAATGATTTTTTTTTTTTTATCGGGTCTATAGAACATATAAATAAGCGATAATCAATCGGGACAAGATTCCTTATAGAAAACATAAATATCGTTTGCAGACAAAAAAATAATAATAATAATAAAACCAATACGGCAGTCACGACTCTCAATTCACGAATATTTCGATTGAATATCGGCGGAGGTACCGTGAAAAAAATCACGCGCGACCGGATTTTAGATTCCGTTCGGTTATTTTTATTATTATTTTTTACAAATAAATTTTTATATATATTTTTTTTTTCGAAAAATTAAATGGCGCGAAAATAAACGGTCGTTATTTTTTATAACCGAATATTACGTTTACCGGACCGTGAACTTTTTGCCGCGCCGTTGTATGATGAAGAATATAAGAACTTTTCTTATACATTTTTTTTTTTTTTTTTTTTTCTACTCGAAAAAAACAAAAAAAAAACCACATACATATATATCCAACTAGCAACGCACCATAATAATATAATATACGGGGCGCGACAACGGTTTTTTTTTATTTTTTTTTTTCTACTCGAAAAAAACAAAAAAAAAACCACATACATATATATCCACTACAAACTTCACTATACATACACACACACATTCGCATACACACAGGCACAATAATATATTTAAATATGCTAAACACAACGGCAGCGGCTCGCGGTTACGAAGACAAAAACGATAATTTGCGTGCGCGCGTCGCCGTGAAATCACGCCGAAAGATCGACCGCGGCAATTAAATGACGCGGAAAACGATACTCGTCTTTGGTTTCTCTCGCGGGACAAAGTTCGGCGCGTAGGAGATTGACAGGTGGGCATGTAGGGTAGGTAGGTAAGTATTATATACGCACCCGAGCGAATATTTACGTCAGCTGCCACCTACACGCGACACCGGCCTTCGAAACTTGGTTCGAAACTTGGCGATTTACGACCGACGACGACGACGACTATCATTATAGATATACTACGTTTAGAATATTCTCGGGGTCGTTGATTCGCATCGGAAACGCGAAACGATACGCACGTGATAAAAAATAACGAACTATGTTACCGTACGGACGAAGTCTAAGCACAAAAAGAAGACGAAAAGTGACAGCCATTTGTTTCTTCGCGGGTTTTATAGTTAGGGATAGTTGTAAGGGATAATATTGTACTGAGTAATTTTATTTATACGCGTACGCAACGATAAATCATCGTTAACGAAAAACGATTCCGAGCAGAATATTGTTTATCATATTTGTTCCCTCGCAGTCGTGATAAGATATTAACCTGGAAATCAACAAAAATTATACTACATATTGACAGTTTTTGCTGTTCATCAAGAAAACTACAAAGAAAATCGAAAATTAAATGATTAACAATGAAACACTTCATAGTTATACAAACACATTGCTCGCTTCGCTAAGAATCTTTATGGAAAATGTCCAGCGAATATTGACATTTGATGTGAATTAATTTGTCTCGCCTCCGATTTTTGTAAAAAAGCAAATGAATAATTTGAGATTTAAAGAATAATAATAATAACTGATGTAAGATAATTAATTTTGGATACTGCAATATTGTGCCTACACAAAACAAAATGTTGTTTTAGTTTTCTAATATTTCAAATTTCTAATTTGAGCCTCGCACGAACATATTACGGAATATTATTTACACGAAAAAAAATTACTCGATCCATTTAAAACCCAAGGTGGGCGTACCTCGGGATTCAATCAAGATGACCGCTTTAGGGGTTCTATACGAAAAATAGTGAAGTGCAGCAGTATATCGGCACCCTCCCGTGGACTTGAAAACGGATTCCCATTGCAGCTAGTGTACGTATAAATAATCGTTGAATTATTCAATTCGTTTGACAGCGTTTTTTTACCGCGAGAAACAAATTGAAAACAAAAAAAATAAATAAATAAATAAATAAATACGTTTCCCGACGGGGAAAAAAACAGTGCTACACTTTTATGTTTCCGTAACAAACGTTCACTTTTTTAGTTTTCCGAAATTCGTTTACTTTATATACTCGTCCGGCATGTTAATCTTTTTCCCCCCTACCTCCGAGAGTACTGCAAAAGTGGCTCGAATGATACTGTATATTATTATTTTGTGGTTTTTTTTTTTTTTTTGAACACTGTTGGTTTAGCGTACGTGTCTAGAATTACCGACTCGTCGTATATGAATACACGGAAATTATTTATAGTTGTATTTGTTTTATCTTGTCCGGATAGAATTTATGGTTCGAATATTATTATATCGGTAGTGTTGTACAACTATGCGTATTATCAGTATAGATAAACGATGCGTGTAAATAATTAGTTTTTCCAACCCGCAAAAACGAAAACAATAATGATAATAAGGATATGATAACAATGACCACGGCGTCGTGGCGTAAAAAGCGAATAATTCTCTATACGAAATCTTTTCGCGGACGTATTCTTTTTCGGCTTTTAAATACCACTGTGGCTAGTGGTACACACGGCAACTGCTTTCGTTTGTCGCTACCCCGAGCCAATGCTTCCCGGTCGTGTATTCCAATTCGGGGACTGGTAAATTGGGTGCCAAATGACCTCATCTCGGTAAATTAGGTCCCGGGAAAAAAAAGATGGTAGGTAAGTTGTGTTACAGTAGTAGGTAAATTGAGTCCCTGCAAAAAATAAATTGTGTATTGTCAAATTAAAAAAAAAATTGAATTTGTATTACTATGCATAAATTATACCGAAAAATAAAATTGTTTATAATATTATGTTTGGAGAAAAGTGGAAAAGATAAAATACACTATCACATGTAATAATAATATATTTATCACTATTATTTGTTTATAATGTGTGATTATCTGTCGGTGCGTAGAATTCATTGATATCGCTATATGCTTCAGGTATGTAAGTGGGTTTATAGCAAAGACCCAACTTACCTTACCTACCATCTTTTTATACCCGAGACTCAATTTACCGCTTTCAAAATGTACACAAATTTTCGCGGACCCAATTTATCTAGCTCCTCCAGTTCCTATTAGATTCTCCCTGGATTTGTTTGTCCGCCTTTGTTTCGGTTTACCCTGTAGTGGTCTTTTAGCAACGCTGCGCATGTTAACATAAAACATAAACTCGATTTTATGTTAAATCAATTTAAAAATGTTAACAAGTTAACGCGTTTTAAAAGTTAGTATTTTAACTTTTAACTTAATTTTGCGTATTTTTTTTTACCAATAGTAAAAATATAGTGAAAATGATTAAATCTAAAGTTCGATTGACGTTGGGAATCATATTTTCCGAGAATATCAAATTATATACTTACTTGTTTTAAATTCTGACCATCACGTGTATAATTGAGTAAAAAAAAAAAAACTTGTTAACTTAACGTGATGTAATTAAAATTAAACTTGTTATTTATCGAGTCAATGGAAAACAAATTATAATTGATTTAAAAATGTTAAGTTAATAACAAAAAAAAAAATTAAATGTTAAAAGTCAAGTCGAAATTGACTCGGCTATCGAATTTTCGACTTGTTAATGTCCGGCCTTACATTTTTAGAACCCGTTTCGTTACAATTCCGTCACGAACAAATTTTTGTGATTTTTACCGAAAGATTATCGTCTATTTGTTGACGAATTTACATATCTTTATCGGTATCTATTATAGATTTTAAAAAACCGCGCTTGTATTAATGAGACGACGGTCTGGTCAAACAATAATAACAATTATCATTGTTATTATTATCGAGATCGATTCTTCTATTTGAGTTTCCGGTACGGGCCGCTTGCGGTTATTTATCGTCGTTACACGAGCGTGTGGGATAAAAACAAAAACAAAAAAAAATTACTGAAATACGATTAGAACGGTTATTATTATTTTTTAATTAACGCGCGTTTACGACCGGGGGGCGTTACGGATTACGTGGGAGGTCCGATATTACTTCTGAAATATACGACTACGGGCATCGCCGGAAACGCGTCACCGCGTAACGATACGCGTACGCGTTTTCGGTAAATAATAAGTGCCGCTACCCCCGAGGACGGCGGACCTCGAAGGGTCAGTAGCGGTTATAGGCGCGCGCGGATACGTGTATTTGCCGACACGCGCGTATTCGAATGGTTTTTTCGGTTTTTATTTTTTTTTTATTATTATTATTATTTATCCGACAGCCGCGAATTCTGACCTCATCGAACATCTGCTGCCAGACCCGACCGTATACCTATCCCCCGGACGACCCTGCAACAGCGCTCAGAACGCCGCCCATTCCACGTGTAAACGTTGCACCGTGTATACCAGCGGCTAACCATGAGTAACCGTTCCGAACCAAGTTATACGGGGCGTCCCGCCGTGTTCGACGGATTTTTACGTGTACGAGGTATTTTTTTTTCTCCATTGAAGATTTTCTTCCGTGGAGACTCGATGCGTTATGAGAACAATTTAATTTCTGTTGTCGGTTAAGATGTATTTTAACAGTTCTTTTTTCGAAATGTCTGAAATAGTTCAATCGACACTGTTCTAAAAAAATTAAACCTAACGCCCGGGTAACAGGGTAATGCCCCTCGGACACGAACGCGGACAACGTTTGCTACTAAACATTTTGGACGTCCGGCTAACGTTTGACCAACGAACAACAGACGTTTTGTTTAATTTTTTATTAGATACATTGACATACCTACCTAATATGATCTTATTGATCGTATGATGGATGCACGGGATACGTTAAATATTTCGAAAATTTTCAAAAGTGAATAAAAAGAAAGTTATTATTATTATTTTTTTAAGTGATATTGATGTGAAAATAAAAATTTAATTTTCTCCATATGTGCGTTCGCGTTCCCTTGACACAAAATCCGATTGGAGAAAAAAACAAATTTTAACAAACTAAAAATTTAACAGAGACGTAAAAATCCAGAGAACACAGTGGTCCGCCCGTGGTACATGTTTTATATATAGTTATTGTTGAATGTACGCGGGAATTTCGCAGTAAAACGACCAAGATTGTTATGGCTGTCTGTACGTTTCAACGTTTCCGCGGCGATTTGCATGCCGGACAGGAGACGGCGAGATAGCGTGCTTTGGTTTTTTTTTTTTTTTTTATCTCCGATCCTAAATGGGGAAAAAAATAATACACGAATATCGGACGGACAAGCACGCACGCGAACGTTCTATATTCGTTTTGGGTGAATTTCAACACACTTTCGCTTCGGTATACACTGCACATGTACCTATTATATATATGTACTAAAATAGCCGCGGTAAATTTTGGCCGAGCATCAGACCGTGATAAATTAAACTCGCCGAGGTGCAAACATCTATAGCTACACACGCTATCCGCTGCATTAGAATATATTATATTATTTTAATAATGATATAATAGGCATTTCGCGGTCCGCTGAAAAACGCGCGTTCTATTTTAATACCGATTCGTCCGTCTACGAGATAATCTAATTGTATTTTCGTTTCGTGTACATACATATTTATGTATACGACGAAGGTCATAAATGCACGCAGAATCCTCGTGGCGGTGTAGCCAGAAATCTCCCAAAGAGAGGGTCCCGCAGTGTATTATAAACGTACGAATAAAACACCGTATCGCGGGTTCCCGATAAAAAAAAAAATAATGGTATTTGTTTTCCTGTTCAAATTTCACATTTTTAAATGTCATCGTTCGGTTTCCAATCGACGTCTTTTGCTCTGTATAGATCAGTAGTGGTTCTCGAGAGCCGGTCCGCAAAAAAAAAGGGTATCGGTCCGTATTGTATTGAAACAGTTTTTAGTGTTTCGGGTCATAAACCAAACTCCCAATCGGTCCGTAATCCTCCTTAACAAGTTATGGGCTGTGGCAACAAAACGGTCGAGAACCACCGGTGTAGAGGATTTACGTCGATACTCTGTAGAGTCCAAAATCTGGATTTTCGACAGTTCGCAACATCTTAATAATTCTTAAAAAATGTTCTCTTTAATACTCCGTAAAAATCCAGGTAAATTATTGGAGTCCGATAAGAAAAAATATCGACCAACATATTCGACCAATTATACTAACAATATACGCCACTATGTTTCAAACGGGTTATTGAACGATTTCAATCAGTTTTTTTTTTATCGTAAAAATTGTATTACAAAACGAAAAGTTATTACTATTTTTTTTTAAATAGACAATAATACAACACGTGTTTAAACGTGAAAAATAAGCTAAATATCCTCTGGGCCTCGGAATACGGTGAATACGATAAGTAAAAATTGTTCTGCGAATCCGTCGTCAAAGTTTTTCACCCCGTTGAGCCGCATAAAACCGATCATAAAATATGATAACACGCGATTCGCGTATTTATAGTAATTATTTAGGAATATTAAAACATATCGGTGCCGCTGTCCGACAAGTAAAAAATGTCCAATAAGGAATACCGGCTATACATACGTATGTGTGTAACAGGACTATTTGACAATTTTTTACACTGTAGTTCAATAAAAACCCTGTATATATATAAAAAAAAAATCAAGCGTGAGTTTTTACCGTCTAGTTCCGCGATTATCGAGGCCCTCCCGTCCCCCGTCAAAAACACTACACCGAAATATCTTTCGTCAGATACTCGCGGGAAATGTTCTGGACCCCGTATAACAACGATTTTCGCATAACAAAATTATTATTATTACGAGTATAACGAACGTATCCGATTCGAGATAGCAAAAATCTCGTGTCTACTAGTCTGTATTATTATTATTATTTTTTTTTTTTTGTCCTCGTCAAAATGTTTTATCCGCTTTCGCGATAATACTAAATAATTAATTTTTTAATTACGTTACATTGTTTCTTCTCGGTAATAATTAATTATTTACAACCGCGGCGATACGCGACCTTTAAGCGAATATTATAATAATATGTATACCTAAACGGCAATTATTTTATTATTATTATTTATTTTATTTTATTTTTTTGGAAAATGTCGTTAAAAGAGCGACGGTAGGCACGCGTATTTTTTGTTAATATTTATTAAAACTTTCTCGTTCGGTGCACGGCCGGTGTGCGCTATACCCGGCATAGTATATTTATGACGAATAAACAGCCAGAGTCGGGTCGAGATACCTCGGTAAAATATACACGAACGACGAACGAGAAATGCAATAATAATAACGTGTTGTGCGGTGAAAAACCGCGTCCCGGGTTTACGATAATACAACGACTGCGGGGAAAATGATTTTCGTATATACAAAATAAAAAAAAAATCTTGAGTATAGGAGTTAAAAAGTAAGGAGGTCGCACCCTATACAAGTAAATCTTTTACCGCACGATCGAAAAACATTTCAGAAAACTCGTCTCGGATTGAAATTTGGCATGTATGACACGTTATTACCGGTCGCTCGATACCTGCAGTACAGGTCATACCGATACAGAGTTTTCGACACGAGCGGTGTCTCTATCGTTTTCACGAATTACAACGTGCGGGTCTGACCGGAAAAAAATTACAAAACAAATTTCCGGAAACGCTCGTTTTACCAATATTATATCGAAATAATGATTCCGTCTTGTCGAGATGACAAGTGCTGTTACGTTACGTCTGTCTGTCTGCGAATCTGCAGTTTTATTCCGATCCTAACGAACCCTTTGCGCGCTTGACATTCGTAACGAGAGCGAGAGGCTCAGTCTATATGTTTTTTTTCACTCGAAATTTAAACCCTTAAGGGTGTTTCGCGCTCGGTTTTCGATATTTTAATGAGGGGATGGAGGCTGTTATTAATGTTTTAATTCGGTTGTCACAGACAACGGAGATTAACCGCGATTTTTTTTTTTTTTCGGATTCGCGGTATTTGTATTATGACGTTTGTTTGTGCGGGCAAGTACCGCGGAAATAACACAGAGCTCATCTGTTTAGACCACCAATGACGCGTGACAGTATTGGAAATAATAATAATTTTCAAAAGCTTCCGCCGCGGAAATGTCGACCCACGTTGAACCAGCGTCCAGAAACCGCCGCCTACCTGACGGTACACTCGTACACGCCCTTGCCACCACTCGGTGGGATTTTTTCTCTCTTTTTTTTTTTTTTTAACCCGTACAACTCGAGTTTTATTAACGAACGTCCCCGATTGCCGCCACTGTGCACGTTCGGAGGTGATATTATTGTAATATTTTAACCGCCCGTTTCATTAAAAACGGGGTGCCCGCCAGTCCCGGACCGTATCCGAATGAAAACGTCTAGTTTATAATTATTGTTGTACGCAAAAGCCCGGGAAACGTTATTGTTTTATATTATTATTGTCCGTCGTTCGCGTTTTGCCAGCAAAACGGAAACGACAATATTCGAGTGCCGCGGCGTATACAACAATAATATAATGTAAAAGGGCCTTTTACAACGGCGATATTGTGTCGTCGCCAACTAATGAAAATCCCTTTTGTCCGCGGCCGTCATCCCGAAGGGGGGGGAGGACGAATTTCGAAAACGTATCCTCCGTTTTGCCCCGCGTTAGACTCACCAAAACCACGGCGGCGCGAGCTAAAATTATCCGATACTGCATCACTGTCGTAGTGTTTTATCGAAAAATCGGTAGGGTCGGAAGGATTCTGAGAACGATTCTGAGCGGAGTTTAAATATTTAAATTTCAAGGTGTTTTTGGGTTTTCGTCGGAATTTTAATTTTAAACGCTTAGAAGAAATAAATGCATTTCACTCAGCTTTTTTATTCTACCGTTAAGTACAATTTGATGAACATCAGATGACTCGAGCGTTAATTTTGTTGAGCTGAAAACATTGTATCTGTAAAAAAAAACAAAAAAAAACAAACAAATAAATTTTAACCTTTCAACAAAATGATTAATAATATATTGGATATCCGATAAAATCGAAACATTTTTCTCGCTGAAAATGTATTTTTCGAGGGAAAAAACCGAATATCTCAAAATGATAGTATAGTTTTTTCGCTACTTAACAGAATTTTTAAAATAAAAAGAGAAAATGTTTAATTATTATAATTTTTATATTATTCTAACGATACTTGTTTTAAATTTGTTTCAGGTAATTTTGAAAAATCACGAACATCAGGTACATTTGTAGAAATCTCACCAACGCGTCGAGACGTCACGCCGCCGGAGGGACTTAAATATTGAATATTTCATGGCTTATAAATAGTTCAAAAATCACCGGAACGTTTTGGAAATTTTAGGTCACATCTAAATACGGCTAAAATAATTATTATATCATACAATTTTAAACCTTATATAATGGAAACAGTGAATATGCGTAAATATTCCCGTTTTCCTACGTTATATTTTCTCGATTATTTTGGAAACCTTACGCAAGGAGTATAAAAATGAGGACCACCTCGAATTACTGATAAAAATTTTCTTCTAAAAAATATTCATTCCCTGAACGATCGGTTTGAGATTCCGGTAGAAAAGTTGATCACCGACGGGGTTGAGGGGGAGACACATTACAGTAAAACCACTACGTTCCTCGCTACACGTTTGGAATCTAAAATATTGAAATCGGACGAACGAATAAATGTCGCGAGGTATTCCATTAGCGGATTAAAATATAAAATGCAATCGTCGACCGTATTATAAAGATGTCGAACAAAACGCAAAACCTATGGTAATTCCAAAAGAACCTCGAGACCGAATGACGTACAATATCGATTCGGTTCGACTGTGTATTATATAGGTGTATTACGAGCGTCGAGGATAATATTCATATTATATGAATTTTCACTCTGTGAACAGCGAAATATTTTCCGTAGCCGGTCTCCGGTGTTATTTTTGACCGCCTTTTATTCAAAACACTATAGACACGACTATAAACGTCCGTTTCCCCGGCGTTGTTGTTTTTTAATTCGGAAACCGCGGTTTCGAGCATTTTTTTTTTTCTGTGGACACCTTTTATACCAGTGATTTTGCTCCGATTTACAATGATAGCGATTTTTCTAAAAGAAAATCTGACTGAGAAGGTACTTCAAGGAGGCCATTTATTGATTTTCCCAGGAGTTTTCCCAATCTGTTGGAAAAACCGAGAAAAACTTAGGAAAAACGGTAAAACAGGTACAGAATTGAACAAATATTATTAAAGAAAATATAGAAAGCATATGTATAATTATCTTACCACAATATGACGTAATATATATTGATGGCAAAGCAACACTATCAACCGAACTCCGATCAAAATCGCGTTTACGTTAGCAATGTTTTATCGTCGCTTTTATCGGATACACATTAAAATTTCCCCTCTACTATCTTGACAATTTCTCACCTGTAACAGTGGGCTGCACCCGTCCCCATTATCCTAGGACAGTTTTTCTTCGTGCGATTTTGCGAAATATGTCGTCGGGACTTTTCAAACCGCGGACGTTTCGCCGTGTTATCGCGGTTAATGACTATAGATAGTGCAGTGCGGTACGGCCGGTATCTATCAGCTATAAATACATGCCTAACGGTCGGGAGAAGGGGAAGAGCTTAAAGCTAAGCGCGCGAGATTTTCCGCCCCGACTCGGGCGGACCCGGGAGTTAATAATGGTGAATAGTTTTGCGCGGGTGAAAAATGTCAGTGATGCGCGTATGTGTGTGTGTGTGTGTGTGTGTGGATTTCTAAGGGCTTGTCGAGAAGATTGCGGGTAAAGGGGTGGGCGAAGAGATGCCGCGGTATATGATGGTATCTCTGCGTACGCGTATGTACGTATATAAGTGCAATAATATAGACGGGTGTACGTATAGAGTTTTATCTCGCGCTTTTGTTTCTCGGCGCGCGCGCTGCGGTGAAACGACGACGTTCGGACAGTGCCGTTTATATATATATATATACATGAACGTATAAGAAGAAGAATGAAGGGAAAAAGAGGCCCACATGTATATAAATATAAGTTCCCGAGGACGAGGACGCCGCCGCCGCCACTGACGATGGTGTGCGGGGTTGATGGTATATAGCCGGACGATGGCTGGCGGTGGCGGCCCCGGCGGTTTTTGCTCGAAACCTGTCCGAGTGATTTATCTTTCGCGGAGAATTATCCGTAAAACACACACGGGCACACGGGCGCACCCAAACAAACGCACACACTGTATATAATTCGCATCCGTTACTCGGGTCTAAGACACATTTTAGTTCATTTGTCCCGACCGAGGCGTACCGTGTCACCTTCGTGGAGGAGGACGTTTCGCCGGTATATAATCCCGACCTAGGGAACATCGGGGCGTATTTCTCGCCGACAACGACGACGAAATACCCGGCCCCCGAAACTGAGGTCTGCTTTCGTAGATCCGAGCGTAAGCGCTTAATTGATAATAATCGACCAATAATAGGGACGTTTTCGTTAGAAACGTCTGTCTTTATTTGTACGCCACGCGACCGTTATCGACTCGACGCGCGGCAAGGAAACGCCAACGCAATATCGAAAAGAACGGTTCGTATGACGTATTCGTGTGATTTTTCAGACAATAAGGAATCCGTAAATTTGTCCGACCGTTTTTACCGGGCCCGGCAGCTTATCTAGAAATATATTTAAAATTCTAATTTATATTCCTATCGATATTCAATAATCGGTGCTTTTTTCCACACTGCGAATTTGTAGTAGTGTTGTTAACAGCAAGGTATTTTACAATTATACATATGTTATTTGTTGTGAAATTAAACGCATCGAATGTCGTGCGATCCGAATTTGATGTTAACTTACAGCTTTTGTCTGAAGATTTTGTCATGCATTGATTGTAATAATTTGAAAAAAACAAAATTGATAACAAAAAAAGGCAACTTATTTCGTTGCTATGAATACCAAAATAAATTGACGACCATGCGCAGTATTTGAATCCGTATTTCCCTTGAATTTATCCCATTGATAATTCTTAATATTTTAAAACAAAATAGAATGTAATCATTCGTTGTAAAATGAAAAGAAAAAAAAAGAAGCATTAAATTAATCAATGCAACAATTAACGTTAAACGCGTTTACTGAGCTGACTCTATTTCAATTAGCATAACTTTTAATTGAATTAATATTATTCATTAACTTGCCTAGTTGCATTAATATATATAATACTAAAGTCGATTTTATTCAACGCGCATTGCCACGACAGAAGAACGATATGGTAAAACGGTAAAACGTTTGCCTGGAAGCTGATGTTTTTTTTCGTTTCCCCCGAGCGCGAAAATAAACGGCCGTGTGCGGCGCGGCGTAATATTATTTGCTCTCGCGGAACGTGATCTATCCGACGACCGATCGTGACCGGACTTTGCGGTTTACCGGGCCGTTTTACGTATACGTAAATTTCGAAATAATAATCGATAGGGGGGGGGTGGGGGTGGGAGAAAAAAAAAGGCTTAGTCCGAGAGTAGAATTCTAATAATATGCTTTTCCCCGATACCCCGGTTGTACCGCCACCGGATTATTACTTCCACGGTGTCAAGTTCGCGGACGATGAAAACCGTCATAGCCGGACGATTTTTAATTTTGCCCGCTCTGACCGCAGATAGACACTAGTATGTTTTTTTTTCAAGGCCGATGGGCATCCACTGTTTTAGGAGGAACATTGGTGGCGTGTAATTTACCGTAAATCCGTACGCAACGATAAACCGTTGTCGATGAAAAACGATTCTGAGTGGAGTAATACGACGTTTTAGTTGTAGTTTTCCGCTTATTGTCAAGGTAACCCAAAAATCGACCGCAACCCTAGTTACTTGTTTTTTCCATTTATTAAAAGTCCCTATAAAATTGATGATCGGAGCAACATTTCTGTTTAACGAGTTTTTTATAGACACAAAAATAAAATACGTCATGGTAAAACAAATATGTTCTTAGTTTCGTTCAGAATTTAATAAATTATAAATTATAAATTATGATAAATAAAATTCCTCTCTATATATTTCAAACGTAAAACTTTACGCACGCGGTACATAATAATCAGCGTTTTGGTCCAAAGTTTTAGAGAACTTATTGCATCGGGAAAAAGGACAAAATTAATTTTTACATCTAAAGTTGACGAATAATTCATTTTAAAGGTCTCGACGAATATTACTATCATTTAAAGAGTGGTGAAAACACAAAAGTAAGTTTGACATAATTTGTCCAACAGCAATAACTAAGATATGGGGCCTTAAAAAATTCGTTTAAACATATGGTCATGCTTTGAGAGGATTTTTTTTTTTTACAAAAAGATAAACAGCTGCGATTCAATCAGTAGTGATGAATATTTTTAATTATAATAATGTGTTATTATTATGGTATTTCAATTTTTTTGTTTTTTTGATTAGTTTAATTAAAAAAAAAAAAAAAAATCGGTACCTATCATGCGACCGTCGTTATAACAATATATAATATCCCAGTATCTAACTTCGTTCCGAATAGTTTAACGTTTGATTTACGTTAAACTTGCTGAAAACGTTTTTTTTTTTTTCTTGACCACTAGAAATTCGGAAAATATTTATGACCCATTTAATATGGAGCTTTTGGTTCAAAAACGTTTTGCAGAACGCTCTGGTCGTTGCTTTCAAACGTACGCATTACGTACTGTATAATATTTCCGGCCAAGGATAAGAAAAAAGATGAAAAGAGACCAACAGTACCCCGGACACACATGTATAGCATTTACAATATAATTATCAGTCCGTGTATGGTTTCCTTTAAATTTATCGCTGATCAAAGGACCTATTCGAAAACGCAATGATTTCCCATCATTCCGTCAACATGGAGCAGAACACATAACGCGTTTTAAATGTTTTCGAAAGAAAAGATCATATTATTGATTGCTCGTATACTAAACACGCGTGGCTATTTTTAGTCGAATTTTTCTAAGATTCAAAGCTGAGAAATAATACTGTTTAAACAACATTAGAAAACTTTAAAAAAAAACAATTTTTGACTAATAACTCGGATGTTTTGTTAAAATTCAAGTTGTTTACAAAAAAAAAAAAAAAAAAAAAAACGAAAGTGATTTTGCATTTATTTTTCGACGAAAATTACGTATTTGTACGTGAATATCATTTATCGCACAAACGAATCGTGTACAATAAGTTTATACAAATTATAAAACATATTAGGGTAAAAATGCGTTTAAGAGTGTGGTAAAAGGCGATTTTGAACAAAGTAATTTTTAACTAGGGTTTATCGTTTTCTTGAACATTTTGTTACACGACTTAGTCAGGTCGACTTTAACTTGGGTTTTTTTTGGGGGGGAGGGATTACTTATCACTTCACTTGAAAACAATGAAAATTGGTAAACCAGCCCGACTTTTTCGTATTCAAAAACTTTTAGATACTGCGTCGTTTGTAATTGGAAATCTCGTTGTCTAGCCGTACAGCTATAACACGTTCGTGTCTTTGCATGTCTCGTTATCATTACACTATCAAAAATATTATTATTCACTTCGCACGATTAACGAATTAGTTTAATGCGTGACAATTATAAATCAAACGGGAAAAAAAACCTGTTCAAAACCGAACGCACAAAGTTTATAAATCGTAGAAATTCGTATAAATCACGCCGGTTTATAAACGTTATTATAATATTTATTATACTGGAAACGGTGTGTTTCGCCATCACGCTCGTCCTGCTCCGTTAATGACTTTGTACAACTTTTTTTTTATAATATAACAGTCTGTTTTTCGCGAATTCTATTAAAATATTCCGAGTTTCCGTAATGATAATAATTTTATTTTTTTTTCCATAATAATAATCATACGCATCCCTCGCCGCGTCGCGCAGTTATTCGCCCGGAAAAAATATCAACTTTCTAGTTTTCAACAACGTTGTAATTTTAATTTTTTCATTAAATCCTCCGAAGAGAGCCGAGCTATTACGGCGTAGTAACAGTCGCGCTCCCGAAATTTCTGCTGCCGATAGATATCGCGTTAACACAAAGCCGTTGATTATAATTATCGGGTCGGTACCTGTATTTAAAGTTTTGATTAGCCGAGATCGTCGGTGTAGTACATTATACATATACGAAACGGTAGTTATAAAAACGACGATAATGGGATTAATAACGTACACGGCGTCGTCGTCGTAGTCATTATTATTATAATAATAAACCCGCGGAGTGCTATTGTTTAACGGATAATTATTATCGTCGGAATAAAAAAAAAAAATAAATGCATTCTCGAAAACGAGAGATTTTCTGTTTTTGAAGAGTTTAAGGACGCGACGATTAAACGGATCATACACACGGCGGCGCGCGACGAATCTAAAAAGCGTCCGCGATCGTCGATTCGACTAAATCTCGTCGCAGTAATACGCGATTATCGTACGCGATTGCCGCCGGATCTTCAGTCGTCTCGGTGCGCGTTTCGCGAGTTTCGGACTCGGAACAATACGAAACGGTCGCTTATCATATTTTTCGGTTTGATGATTAAAAGCGAACGAATGAATGTGCGATGTAGAAAAGTGTTATCGAATCGCGTCGCCTTCTACGCCGGTTTCCAAAGACTCTTTCTATCACAAGAACCGCCATCCCGCCACCACACGTCCGATACTCCTGCGCGTCCTCCCCTTTATCCGTTGTTTTTTTTTTCTTTCCCGTCCGAACTCACGCCCGCGCGAGAAGTATAATTCCACATCCTATTTTTCATCGCGTTTTCACATGTCGTTCCGGGCTACCCTCCGCTTTTTATATTAGCTCGTTTCGAATCGTTTACATTATCTTACATTTGTATCGTCTTATCGTATATACTGTATCTCGTATAATGTTATAATTTTGTCTTTAGACGACCGAATGTTTTCCGGTTTTTTTTTTCGACCAAAACAATCGCTTTGTGACTGTCGTTAGCGATGAAATACACGCGTTCGTTTCGATAAGACGCGTTTCGGCGATCGCGCGATTCGTACGATCACAATTCGAAATAGACATTTCATCATAATAATAGTGTGTCTGCTGTTCATTAGCGAAATTAGTTTCCTCGGTTATATTGTTACAATTATCTATTTGGGCGTGAAAATATTGTGACGCCAATAACCTTTGTTCTATTTACTCTACAAACAACAACGCAATAATAATGCAAATCAGTGTAATTGCATTTAATATATTATTGTATTATTGCGATGTGAACATGTTTCGGAACACGCGCCGTTGCGTTTCTCCGAAATGAATTTGTTTGTTTTTTTTCATCGCGGTTACAAATATTACGGTTTTTTTTTACAAAAAAAAAAAAAATAAAAAAAACCTTCGAATTTTCCCCCTGAAATAGAGACTGTGTTATTGCCACTGCATTATTTTGATGTCTGTTTTATTAACAATTACATTGTATTTACAGTCGGTCTAACAATGCCCAACACCATTGTCGTAACTCTTTCGAAAATGAGACTTTTACTCAATGGTATTTCCAATTAAAATTGAAATTATCGCCGATCGTTTAAAAGCACGCGGACGCAAAAATAACTACTCAACATTCAGACGAAAGCGTTTATAAGATCACCGCGAAATGTTCGCGTCGAAGAAGAAAAATCCTTAATGCCCACATAGAATATCGTTGGGACTTTGGCGACGAAACATTTTCGACTTCTCCCGAAAGGTTAGTCGTTTTACGGTGTTGGGACGGTGTTGGGAATTGTGCCGAAAGTACGTGCATAACCATATATTTATCTCTTACATATTTATACGTTTATATTTATCCCCCTAATTTCGGACACTTTTGGCGGCTCCCTCCGGACAAAATGAGCTCAAACTCGGGAATTAGAGTTTTTTTTTTTTTTATAAACGAATTGATGGTGAAACGATAAAAGTCGGTTGAATTTATTTAATATGAACTTCACAATATTATCGCGGGAGGAGGGTGTTTGTTTTTAACACAGCTAAAGACCAATCATCGCCGTTATAGTATATCAAAGGTGTTGGCTTTTCGACTCTCAACCCCTGCCCCTACTGTTTTCATGGTCGAATCCCATCTTGTTTGCGGAATTACTGTAGAGTTTTCGTACAATTATACGGACAGTGTTCCGTATATATTATTGTACGGTGGTCGAATAATAGTTATTGTTTTACGAAAAATACCTCGGCAGTAATACAATTCTGGGAAATTCTGATTGTGAGAAGTTCTTTTGCTCGCTGGGGTTTTTCTCATGGTTGCAAATTTTCAACCCCCCCCCCCTCCTCCTCCTGCCCATACGCTATTCCGTTCTTTATTTAAAAACGAAAGGACGTCATATTTTATTCGATATTAATGTAATACTGTATATTAATTTGACTGCAAGAATTCTAAAATTCGCGCGGTAAAAATATTTCAAATCGTTCCAATAACAAAAAAATAATAATAATAATAAAATTATCGATAATATTTCGGATTTTTTTTTTTTTTTTAATAAAAGATATATTATTTTCATAAAAGTACGGTATTCTGAATTATTATTGAATTTTAGTTTTGTCGCTTTAATTTTATAATAATAATAATAATAAAATAATAATAAAAAAAAAAAAAAAAAAATGGAAAATGTATAGTATACGTATAACAGTCGCGGGCCGAACCATCAAAGTTTTTCGTAACACTTGACTCGTAATAATTGAAAAAATTGATTTCTTTATTATATATACTACTACTATTATTATTCGTCTTATTATTATTATTGAAATATTTCTTTTCTCGGCGTCACGACTGCGGCGGAGAAAAGAATAAATATAATTTTTTTTTTCTCTTACGATTTTTACCGTGAACAAAAAATAAAAATAAAATATTGTTTTTTCCGTCTGCTACGAAGTTATTTCATAAGATATTCGAACCTATATAAAGATTATAATAATAATTATTATTGCTGTTGTTCGTCGGATAGCGTAACGGAAATAAAAAATAAAATCCAAACCCGCAGTAATTATAATATTATCGTAATAATAAACGCGCTTTATTCCACTCGGAAAGTATTTCTTAAGTATACAACGAATTTCCGTTTTAGCGCGGTAGAAACGCCTCGTCGTCACCGGCCCCGCCTGCTCGAACATTATATTGTTCCCGTGTTTCGGGCTGCAGGTACACGCGGTCGGAATCAGATAAAACTGATGCGTATACTTAAATAATAATAATAATGATAATTAATAATATACACGAATCGACTTAATTAATTTACGGGTTTGCGCGTGCGAGTCCTTATCAATTATCGCGGCGGCGATACTAATGAGCCGGATGATTAAATTAAGTAACGTTAGACGAGTCGGCCGCGCGACGATTAACCAAAACGGTTGTTCGAATAATTCATCGGCCGAATAATTCGCAGTAGGTATTATCCGGCCTGAATAATATATTACAGTGTCATCTCGTTCGGCGCACCGGAATCGTTTTTTATTCGATCAGCGGTATTGTTTCAAACGGTTATTGTACGAGTCGACAATAGTTTTGATTTATTTATGATTTTCTTTTTTTTTTTTTAACGAATTCTGAACGATTTTCTGAATTCGTGATTTTCTTTATTTTTTTTTTTTGTTTTTTTTTTCTGTCCATAAACGACTTTTCTACCGAAAATTCGGTATTCTATTTTCAATTGTCTAGCGTCTTTTCCGAGAGCATACCGTACACCTGTGTAATAGTCGACTCGTCGGGAACGTCTGTTTTGGTTTTTACTCGCGGTTAGTTCTTAATAAATGGGAAAAACCAGCCGATTTTTTCATAAGCGGGGTTCGGTTAAAAAATTTAACGCAAATCGCGTCATTTCAAAACATGTTTAGCTGAACTTTGCTCATAATCGTCTTTCGTTAGCGACACGATTAGCCGTCGCGCACAGATACGAACTATGTAACTTAACGCACCCTATACCACCGTCCCCGATATCCCACACAAGACAGTGGAAAACCCATCAGTAGTATCAGCTCTTTTCTATATGAATGACTCCGCCGCCGCCGTCGTCTTCGCGTCCCGGTCGGAAAACGCACTTAAACGCACACGAGACAATTTACGAAATAAAAACTATTATATATTATAATATTAAATAAATGTACGTACGCGATATTATATTATAACAAGATGATTAATGTGATGCGCAGAGAGGGTTCTTCCCGCGTATATGTATATATATATATATATATATATATATATATGCATACGATACGATGTTCCGTTACTATATCATCCCCTAAAAGCGTATATACAAGGGGAAGGTCCGCAGAAGGTGAAGCGGCAGCGGGGAGAGGAAAGTTGAGGAAAAAACTTATATACGTTTACGCGATCGGAGTACTTATACTGCGGGGGAGGAGAACCGAGGAGAAATATCCCTTTGGATTATCGTCGGGCGGCCCGCGCGCGTTTAAAACGGGATAATGGAAAGATACCTCTTTGCTGCTGCTCCTGCTGCTGCTGCCGGAGTGCAACGAGTGATTTACGTTTTAATCCTCCGAAGTTTCGATTCCACCAGAGAAGTAATGTACAATTTATATGTATGTGTGTGTGTGTGTGTGTGTGTGTGTGTGTGTGTTTGTGTAAGTCGTAAGTGTACAACAGGGTAATACGCGCTTTATCTTCGGCCGCCGATCGCGTCGAAAAACTTTATCGCGCCCGAACACTTTCCGAGTCGTTCCGTGAGGAATACGACGACCGAGCATAAATAGGTACGTCACGTAGTATACGACGTGCCATGGCTAAATAAACAGACGTGTCAGCGAGATAACAGTGCGCGTCGAAACCGACGTTATGCCGAGGAAATCGTGGTAAAAAATGGTTGTTCCATGGACAAATTTTACTTTTGCCGTAGTTTATATAATAGTACCTATATCAATTATAATATGGCTGTCAATAAATCGAATACGACAGCGGGCAAATGACGTCACCGGGTGTAAAACGCGCAGTGACAGTCGAGAAATTCGTTAGATTACGATACCGGTTGTTCGGTTCCAAGTTATCATCGTGGCGCCAAACGTTTAAGACCGATTTATTTGGAAATTCGCAAATAAAAAAAAAGTTTGCCCTCGCTTGAAACTAAATTTCCTGATCACCTATACTATTCTATTGGTATTAACAACTGCAAAGTATTGAATTCTAGTATTAAAATATACGACTCAAGCGACTTAAAGATTACCGATTGCCTGGTAAAACGTGAATTAATCTATTCAAATGTGATAAGAAATTAACAGATTGAACTAGGGGAAAAGATCAGGTTTTCGGTGGGGACACTGGTACAAGCCGATCCGGGTAACTGTCGACCACTTTTTTCACAGGTCAATAAAAATATAACCCAGTTGGTCATATTTTTACACCGGTTTACTACAGCGAATTTCTTGAATGAGTTTTGGTTATCTCGACGACATTTCTGTTTATTTATGACGTGACGATCGTAAATCAGCATACTACGACTACACATTTCGAGTTTAAAGGTTGCCGCGTGCCTTTCTGTTTGCTGCATTTTCGTCGCGCAAAAATGATTTTGGTCAATTCATTATATGTTGTGTTAAAGTTTAAACGAATAAAAATGTCATTTTGCAACGTTCAGTCAGCAGTGGTTTTATTCACTGCAGGGCTTTGACGTGTTGTAATATTTTCGTGTTTTTCTCGAAAATATAAACGACGGCGCTCGTGAACTACAATACAACAGAGGTTTTAATATTTTCGTTGTTCTTTACGCCTCTTGCCGCAATTATAATAATTATGTTGTTTAGTTAAAAGTAGGCGTGTCCGGCCTTTATAGTTTTGTATTTTCGCCCTGCCGTGTTTAAGATTTCGTATCGCACGTAAAAATATATCGACTTACGGGCCCGACTTGGCGCAGTCCCATCTCCTCTCGCCCTTTTATACTCGCGCCCCGGTGCGTCGTATACACGCTGTTTCGAAAGTGCGTTCGTCCAAAACGGTTTGTAATCCACATGTCTTATGCAGATGTACAACGGCACGACCAGGATTCAATTTCAGCGAACCTCCCTCCGCCTTGAAAAAACTTCCGCCTACCAACCTGCCTTTTCAAAGTAACACGGGATACAAAAGATATTTTAGTTTACATAAGTATACCGTATTCAACGATAAATCATCGCAAACGAAAAAAACGATTCTGATTAGTTTTTTCCCCCGATCCCATGTAGAAATCAACAAAAATCGAACAACAATATGAAACTAGAGCGTAAACGGCTGAAATTTTCGAAACAATGTTTGAAATAAAGTACCGCCGGATAGATTTTTAGGATAATAATAATTAACGAATAAAATTGATGAGTGCACGATAGGGTTTATTAAAAAAACAACAGAAATTATATTTCGACCTTATATTCAAAATAAGAATAGTACCTAGGTACAGGCGAACGTGACCTGCGGGATATTATAGGCGAATCGCGATCTACCACGTTTCGGACGATAAACTTCCCATCCTTCTCCTCCTAATAGAAATTCTTCGTGGTTTTTCGGAGCACGATCATTTTAATTTCGCACGAAATAAATTATATATTACCAATATTTATATACGTACGTAAATTTTATCAGACTAACGTTTTTCAGGGGTCAACAAATCCGACATATTATGAGAGTATTTTTTTTTTTATTTTTTTTCCCCCTCGGTAATAAAAATATTGTATACGAACGTTCGCTATCGTATTACCAGTATATAATGTACCGATACATATATTAATATGGCGCACATTCGCATACGGGTTGAGACCCCCGGAGGTGGGTGGGGGGAGGCGATGGAGGGGGAGGCTCGAGAAATCCGCGAGTCTATTCGAATTTCGGATACGTCGTTTTCGGGGGCATACTAATATTCTCTTATGTACCATCATATATTATTAAATACGAATCCCCGCAAGGGTTCGAGAATAACTGTATGTCATGTTTAATGTATATGTATACACGTAAGTATAAAATATAATGCTCGCGACGGCTATACGGTGCAGTACCCCACCCCACCCCACCCCCGAATATCCGAAATCCGATCGACAATTCTTTACCGGTGCGGTTTTTATTTCCTTATCGGACCGACTCGACGTTACGCAAAAACACAATAATATGTCTACCCGTGTACAGTTGCCGATGTTTTTAGACAATATTGTTAGACTCGCGATTTCGACGGCGGAATCAACTCGGCGTGTAATTGTCACGTATATTTGCGAAAAACGGTGCCCGACCACGACGACGCCCGAACGATAAATCCGTTTGCCGCGCGGGGGGAACCGGGGCGACCGGAGGCTCGACAAACGATTTATTTGCCTCGCGGAGACCTCCCACCGTGCGGTGCGCGTCGAAAAACGAAAATCCCGTACCGGAAAAATTCACTAAACCGAGAGGGTGCCGAGTTTTTTTTTTTTTTTTTTGGCCCTTTTATACTTCCAACCTCGGATTGTTGTTTTCCCGTTGTATCGTACTGCACAGTACATACGCGCACAATGAAATTTATTATTGTTTCGCGGCGTTCTACCCGAGCTCATAGGCGGAAAAAAACAAAACTCGTTTAGATCATATGTACTACGTATATACATGTATGTTACGGACGAAAGCCGAAATCGGTCAAGCCTCAGAAATACCCGGGAAAAAACGCTAAGTGCCCGTGATGCTCGGACAATACCGTAGCGTCTATGCACCGTGTTGTTGTTGTTTTTTTTTTTTTTTTTAATATTACACGTATATTCGAACGAATAAATAAATATTACCGAATAATATACGATGGATTTTAAGAATTCGAAAATTTGTGCATTTAATTGCAAAAATGTATTCGTTTATTTGTTGTCAATAATATTACGCATTAAATCGCAATGTTCGCTGTCCTCGGTGATCATTTGGAATCTGCCCTCTGTGAAAAGAACGAAATTCACGGACGTTACGGTTTTGACCGAATGGGGTTGGTCACTAACTACCTAATACTTATAGGTCTGTTCGGGCAAAAGCCGTAATATGACGTTTTGCTCGAGTAACGTGGGCTCTTTGCGTTTTTGCCCGGACATTTATGATATTCACTCGACTTCGACTCTTTCCCGTGACAATATAGAATATAGAAGGACCAAACGAGTTTACGTTTTTTTTTCCGCCTGCGAGTTAATCTTTCTCTCGACAAGGGCGTCAATTAATTTGCGCCCGTTCCTCTCGACCACTCGCTGCAGTTTATAACAACGTCCGCGGGGTTTTTTTTTTATACATGTATATATTTTTCTTATTCTTCTTCTTTAATTTAGTACCTATTTCTACAGCTATGTTTGGTTTCAACGCGCCGCTCTTAAACATTTACTTTACAGCGGTGGCCGCAATTATATTACGGCCACCGCTATCGTATTTATACGAAAAACGAATTACTTATGAATTATTATTATCGATTTCGTTTTGGATTCCGAGCAACGGTTAGAAATCACTACTTTCGGTGTAGTGCGCTACCTTTATTGCTGCATTTCTAAAAAAAAAAAAGAAAACAAAAGGAGTTATTATAAGTGTAGAGCGTTTTTTACTTTTTTTTGAAGTAGTGCGTTCTCCAATTTAAAAAAAGAAACGTTTCGAGATTTGGTATTTCTCGTTTACGAATAGATACCAACAATTTATTTAAATTTGACTTTTCCGACAAGAAAAAAAAATTATACACATACATTACCTAACTTGTTTGTCATTTCCATATTTTATTGTATACTTAGGTACAAATTTGAAATTTCATCGAATTCCCAATTTTATTTCTAATAAAAAGTAGCGCATAAATTGTTGTAGTTGTAGAAATAAAAATGTCGTTGTTTTCTTGTGAAAATTTTAGTTTTACCACGCTTTACGTGATAAAAAAAAAAGCCACACGCTATTAACAAAAAAGGTAGTGCGCTACAATGGCGTCGCTACAAATAGCGCGGCACTTCCGACCACTGATTCTGGGTATAGCGACGAAGCCATTAGTTTTGCTCCATGGATGAGCTTTTTGTTTTTATGTTTTAGAAAACAATTTTTCGGGTTAGTAGAAACGCTCCGATTATTTCTTTCCATATCTCATAAATATGTTCGCGGAATAATTTCCGTTCGGATGCACTTTATTTGAACGTTTTGTACTTTTTCAACAGTTCGTCCGCTGTAGGTTCTTTTTTTTTTCTGCAAAACTACAATAGGTTATAACCTACTTATAAGTGAAAAACACGTCACGTTTAATACGGAGTAGTTTAAGATCCGTTGAAACAATCCGTGCAGTAGGTGCCTGGTACATAAACTAAACTACCCTATCTAATACCTCGTGTATACGTGCCCGATTTCTCACCAATTGCAGTGATCTGCCCGCGACGTGAAGTACGTCCAGATATTTTTTTTGATATTACTTGAAAATAGTTTTTCTAAACGAGTACGCTATAACAGAGTATTTCACAAACGATTTTTTTTTTTCTTACACCTTTCGTCATAAAATATATATTTCAAAATAACCGTCAATTATTTCGTCGGCATGTATCTATATATATATATTGTATAATATTATTTTATAGAAACGCGCATAAAACACAATTTGAAAGCGAGTTATCCGACCGTAAAATATTACAACTACATAAATATTTTACGTTCAATCTATTACAGGACAATATTTTAGTAAAAGTCCATAATAAAAAAAAAAAATAATAATAAAAAAAATATTTATATATATAGTAAAATGTACGAGATAATATCGACGAAACCGATCGGTCCGGGACGCTCACGACGTAATAATATTATTTTAGAATATTAAAATTAAAAAAGAAAAAAAAAACGAAGAATGAACCCGACAATAATGATGATAATATAACCTTTAATCCGTCCGTCCGTCTCGTTATATTCGATACGAGCGCCGACAAAAACTCACCCTCCCGGGGAGAAAATTAGCGTTGAAACTATATACATTCGAAAACAATAAAAAAAAAAAAAAAAAACCGCTTTCGGAGCACACTGCGCTATATATCCTATTTTATTTATCTGTATCGTTACCGTTAGTTTATAGAAAAGCAGCTAATGCGCGCGCTCGCAAATATCGTATGAAACCTTTAAATGTGTCGCCGTCGTCGTCGTCGCGTAATCCGTACTCGACCGCGGGCTCAAAGGATTTAACCGCGGAAAATATTTTTTATTATTTTCAATACTCCGTTTCGTAAGTACGTTAAACGCGCGTAAATCTGTTTTTATACAGCGCGTTGCTGTACCATGTGCAGTCGGGAATTTCGTGTTTACCATCACGTGATAATAACAGTAATAATTTAGGCGAATTGGATACGTCTTTATCCGTTTTCGTTTCGAAGCCTCTCGTAGTAGTTACGTATTTAAGAGTATTTAAGTCGCGCAGATTGCAGCAAGCGTACCCGCCACGTAATTATCTAAATATTGAATTAATTAGTCCCGTCTGCAAAAATTTCTTCGATCCGGTCTGATCCGCACGCTAATTTTCCGAAAAATCCTTTGAGAGAGTTTGTTGTTTCCCGTATTAATTTCCAGTAAACAGAGTCAGCCGTGTTGATGAAGCCTGACGCGAGATTTTAATTTTATCTATATACCTTGATAATCAATCGTCGTCGCCGGAAAATTTGTCGTCTCAATTATTTTCAAAGAGGATAAAAAGCCAATCTATAATGTAATACTACGGTATACGATGTGAACTATAACGGGTTTTGTTTTTTCCACGGCTTTTTTACGTCGGTTATTAATAGTTATTTAATGAAAAGGCATAAAACGGTATTGTTTTAGCATTGTACTGCAGTTACTATAGTGCCTATAAAGCGTATAGTTAGACGATTATTTGAACCGTATCATTTGCTCGTTGTATTTTATTTTCTACCCGCCGCGAACCGTTAATATTTATACAAATATATATATATATAGGTAGGTATTTTTGAACAATTTTTTTTTTCAACATGAAAAATTCGAATACTCATTGCGATAGGTCGTGTTCGCTGTGTACGGGGGCAGCTCGTATACACTTCTTACGTATTTTTTATTTTTTATTATAATTATTATTATTATTGTTGCTGTTGTTGAAACGGAGTACTTCTTGTAAGTGGAAAGCAAATGAATTACCGTTATCCAATTAGTCGGTGGCGCATAATATGGTTGGCGAAAATGCGCAGAGTTTTACTTTTGAAACTAAAATAAAATACGCGTAACTAGAATTTGCTGCTCTCGTATATCGTTATTATAATATACCGACCTATGAGCGAAACAAACAAAAAAAAAAAAAAAACATTATATCACCATAACGTAATAATATCTGTTCAATTGTAAATATCATCGCGGAGAACAAGAGATAAAATATACGAGTACTCGTATTTTATGTTTGACATTCGCATAAACTGCCGTGGGTGTAGGACGAGGAGCAGGAAGAGGGACGCGGGCGGTAAAAAAACCGAAATATCGCTACCGATGCACATTATCCGGATAATAGTCCTCGCTCCGCCAACGATTATATAATAATTATTTTACGACGTCCCCGAGGACGACGATGACGACGACGAGTTTTTTCGCCGCGTTTACGTGCGATTTATAGCGATATAATGGACGCGGTCGTTTGCCCACAGCGATTTAGTTACAATTGTCAGACACTGGAGCGCGCCGCGTAGCGGCGGTGGCGACAGTAAACTGCGAACGGTTCGCGGCATAATTTCGTTTCTTACGATATATTTTCATAGCCCGTGTTGTTTACGACAATCGGCTAAATAAAACTGCGGTTCGCAACGTTACAGTGCTTGCGACGACGGCGGTCGGAACACTCCGCGGAGACCATAAACGTCGTTGACGATCGCTCCGTAAACGCGCAATATATTATTTTTGACTAATCGCGTCCGCCGTAATACGGCAATAACAATGTAATCCCTTACGAAGGGATACCGGTACGCCAGATTTATACGTTTATATTCACGCGTTCAAACACACAGATATATAATGTATGTTACGACCTAAGTTGAAAATTGGCTAATATCCTCTGTTCGTACGGTAATACCGAATTCGTGCTGTTAGTTTTCGATATTAGAGTGAATTAATCGATTATTAAACTTAAATATTAGACAAATTTCTGTGTTTGTGTGTCGGTTTTTTCCGATATTTTAAATTTTCAAGCGAGATACAAAGTTATTTAAATTGTAATACTTCACACGCTCGTATCTACTAATGGCCGATTCACTGATGTAAAAACGAAAAAGGACTCATTTGGGTGTTTATTATAATGCGAATAAAGTAAACGTCCATTGATATTTTCGAACAGTTAGTTATGCGTTTGGACTGGAGGTCTTGATTGAAAACGTGAAATAATTATTACGTGAAAACGGAATCCGTGTACAAGAGAATGAAAAATTCATACTCGCATATTGTACTAATTACACGGAAATTTATACTGTCCGTGTTTTAGTGTTATTCGCGTGAACACGTAGAGAGAAAATGTGAAAATTAACGTGAAATTGAATATTGTGTACGTACACACTACACGTGGACACGGTTTTTTTTAAGTGGGTACACGGTTTTATAGATTTAAATGTTAATTTCACGTGAATGCGTGAAAGAGCGTACTTACACGTGAAATAGGAATCGCTAGTTTAGACTGCGTAGACGTTATACCATTAATATTACGATGATATTTATAGTACGTGTAACGTCACAAAAGACCGTGAATTAATATTTCGGAGACCGTAAACTAAAAAAATTATTATTATTACTATTTTTTTTTTTTTTTTTTTAATACCGTCAAGTATAAATATGTAATAGTAATTTCTGTACGCACATATATAAATATTAACATTTTCGATTTTAGTTTTTTTAAAACAAAGACCGTCATGTATAACACAATATAATACGTGCTCAGTAAGTTATGATAATTAAAAACATCACTCATAATTATTCCGTTCCTGTGATTATTATGTATAAAAAAAAAAAAAAAAATGCAATTAAACTTATAACGAATTATAGCATAAGACATTCGGTTAAAATCTACCGAAAACAAAGTTTTTACTTCATTATATAATAACAGAGAGAACTACCCCCTCCAAAAAAAAAAACAATCCATTCAATTCCGTATAGTTACGTGAAATAATAATATTATGTTTCAATTTGAACAAATTTCGAAACGAAATCAAATATAGAAATAATTTTTAACTACGCGCGTTTCGTATTCAATTAAATAAACATGGCCGGACGGCATATTTACAGACCTTATTCGAGTACGACCCAAGCGGTATGTAAATACGTGACCCGTGACAGGTTATCATCAGCTATATCATCAGGACCTAAGTCTAGGTTCGCCAACACTTAGGACTCTAACTTACTCGAAGTTTTATCGGATTCGGACCAAAGCTGGGCACAAGACATTCAATTTGTTTAATTAGTTTTAAATTAAGTTATAAAAAACAAAACAGCTCATGTATTGTTAATTTTAAAATATAAATGAATTCGAGTAACTAAGTTATAAATATTAAGGAAAATGTAATCAAGTTAAAAGTCGCATTTTTTCGAAATTCCCCTTTAACTACAGGTACGCTCATAAATGTATTTTATATTTTAATATTTTGACTTACTTTAAATACAAAGGCTCTCTGGTGGGTATCTGCATGGGTCACATGCCCGTCTTATTATATTGTGATATAAATAAGTAATCTAATGAATTAAAACTCATAGGTACACTGTTCTTTCTAAGAAAAAAAATACATAAGCAATTTAAATGTTTACAAAATAACCAAGTCAAGTTAAAATAAATGTTAAAAAAATTATTTAAAAAAATGACTATTTTATAAACTTCTGGTTTGTTATATATATAAGCTAAAAGTTAAAATACCAAACAAAGTAACTTTTGACTTTTTTGACTATATTTTCTACCCAGCTTTGGTTTAGACCAATAACGAGAGTATATATATTGCAAAACTCTTAAAACCAATTGTACCGTTGTACGTTTCGGCTCGGGACCGAACTCGAGCAGAGTCTGTAAATACGCGGTCGGACGGGCGGGAGAATCTCGACGAGCCGGTTGTAAGTCTGCGTTGTCATAAATTGCTTCGCGTTTTTGGCGACCCGTAAATAACAACATTGTTTTCCTCGCTAAGCGTTTTCAGTTCCGAAATAATATTTCGGGTCTGCTGACTATAAACAATATTACGCTCGTATAATCGAAATGATAAGCATCAACATCGAAAATAGTACATAAATAATATCGTTCACACGGTTATAATATTATGTTATCAACGCGTTCGGTTGCGTATTTATGATTTATCGCGGTGAGAAAGAGAAGAGATGGGTGGAATATGCGAATCTAAGAGAAAATTAAATGATAAATATTGTATTATACGTGTATATATATATTCCGAAAATTCGTAAGTCGTTTTTTTTTTTTTCGGCACCCTGTACTACAAAAACTACGTAAACCGAAACCGCAAGTACTTACACCAGTTTAAATCGGTATTTCTTTTTTTACCCTGGAACATATAAAATAATACATTTACTTATTTATAATCTGGCGTACGGAAAACAATATTATTCCCGTTTTTTATTTATTTTTTGTATCGAATTTCGAAAAGAGAAATGGTTGAAAAAAAAAAAAGAGGATCCCAATATCATGATTATTTTATTTCCGCGATATTAACGTTGTAAATCGAAGACCACTAGCAGAACAATTTCGCAGCCTTTTCGTGCCCTCGCACCTTATATTTTTAACGTTTTCCGGATTATTCTGATGCGTTCATGGCGAATCCGATATGATATGTCCGACACGGTCAAGTCTATTCACTATAGAGTAATACAGGTGTGTCGTATACGTATAGCAACATGTATTATGTTTTGTCGTTATTCTTTTTCTTTATAGACTACCCCAAATTAATTCTAAATTTATGTATTTTCTGTAGCATTTTAATGAAAATCTCGGAAGATTATCTATATATATATATATATATATATATATGTATTATAAAAATAAAAATACCTTTCTGCTACGCACTGAATCTAAATATTCTATCGGTCATTAAATATGACGACCACTCTGTATGTAAGATAATTTTTAGGTTTTTGTTAAATTCTATTTATTTTTTTTTTTATAATTACAATTAGATATATTATTATTATTTTTACAGTGCGATAAACTCAACAAAGTAAACAGGATATTTTTAATTTGTTGCCAATACCTACCATAACAATCACGTTAATTAATTCAATTTTCGCTTTGTTTTTATTATTTCTTATTATTATTATTGTTATTTTTTTTTTTTTTTTTTTTTTTTTTGATATTCTGAACGGGAAAAAAAGATACATTTAATTAAATAAATACAACTCCGTCGGTGGTTCGGGAAACAAAAAATTCAAACAATCCTCGGTAAATGATGATATTATAATAACACGATCTCGAAAAATGGCGGACCAATACCGTTATTTTCATATATTGCAGTGCAAAGGATATTATAATAATATTCCTTTAAACAATATTTAATGCGCATTTTATTCTACCCATATACTCGTAGTATTTCGTGATTTATATTGCACGCCCGACCGATTCGCGTGTATTGTAAATTATTGCGAAATTTGCTCGGAAGTTATTACTATCTATTGAACGGAATAAAAAAAAAAAAACCCGAAAGAAACCCACGTTCGAATAAAAATGTCCAATTACGCGCTTTTACAGCGGAGGGAAACCTCAAGAACATAATAATAATAATAATAATATACCTAATAGCTGGTAATATTACGAATATTGGATCACCACCGGGAAAAACTGATCGGCACTGCCCGTATGAATACGCGGACGAAACGGGTACGGACGGCCGGGCGAAAAATACCGCCATAAAAAGAATCTACGGACGGATTTTTGGGTCGGATGAATTGTTTTTTATTTTTATTTTCATTCTTACGTACGCTTTTAACATATTGCAGTGTAGTACTTCGTCAAACTATATGCGATGCTCCAATGTGGTGCGATCGACACAATATACCCGCGGAACGTGTGAACTACTCGCACGCGCATTATACGAATCGCTCCGAAAACGAATTGCGTTTCATTATACAGAGTGAAACGGAATATCATTTTTAGTCGATAAAAACAGATTTGTGAAACACCGTAAAACGTAAAATTCTATATAGAAACGTTAAAACCGTCTTGTAATGGAAAAAATGTTCTAACCGTAAAATAATATTGATTCAAATATCGACGTCGGAAGTTTTTCATATCTTTTTGACGTTTGAAGCTATAACGGTGTCATATTATTCTCGGTTTAATTTACTGGAAAATAATCGTATAGAGCCCTGAATTGTCTTCGGAATACTTATTATATTAGCGATTTGTATACGCGGTGAAATTTTCGCGCTATTCACGCGATTCGTTTGACCTCCGATCAATGCTGCACCGGTTCTACATTGGAATTTCTCTACAACAGAGTTCCTCTACAAAGTTTTAGGATTCGTACGAGGTTTTGAAAGACGGACGAAAATCCGCGGGACGGGGAATGGATGCGACAACAGTCACGTTAAACCCATCTCCATCATCACCTCCGCCCCGAATCCGATACTGCGATTTACTGCGGCCGACTGGTAATCAGTTCGGAAACACCCTGTACACAGACCGAGCGTTATAGTATATACATTATGTATATGTGAACGGCGGCACTCGCGCATCACCGCACGCTTCCGGGCGCGGCACACGTCGTATCCGGTGTTTCTGATAAATAATTAACGGCCGGACGAGCGGCCCCGGGAGAGAGGAGATATTCGGATTACAAACGAGCTTTCGCACCCAAAAGTCCGGGGCCGTCCCCCCACCGCCAGTGACGAGGAGGTTCTTGTGTAATTATTCGTGTCTGGCCGGCTCGTCTTTCGGCGCGCGGGTACCTACGATCGGGGATATCCGGCCGCGTTGAAAAACCGCTTATTATTTATCACCGCGACCGGATTGAATAAACAGTTTTTCTTTTTTTTTTCCTACGCCGTCGCGTACGGTTTTATAGTTATAAAAGCCTTTTTTCAAAAAAAAAAAAAAAAAAAACTTCATTTTCAAGGAACTACTGCGGGTTACTCGTCATCGCTAGGTGTATATACCCAACCGAGAAAACAAATCTAAAACGAATTTGTTAATAAAATATATTATTTTTAAAACGAGTTTCTATAATCGCTTAAAACCGAATGCATTATATTATATTATATTATTTCACAAAACGTTTTTTAAACAATAGGCAACAAAAAAACCCCGAAAACGGAAATCATTCCATCGTGCAAAATGCAAATAATATTTAAAAAAAAAAAAGAACATTGTTACGCTATTGCTATCGTGGCCTCGACATAATATAATTTTTTGGCTCGACGGAAAAAAAAAATACAAAGAAAAATAATTCGCGATCAATAATAAGGGTTGTCTCGTAAAAAAAAAAAAAAAAACGAAAAAAGTTACTCGAAATACATGTAGCAGTTTGAGAACGAGCCAAAAAAAAAAAAAAAACAATTCGAATACCTACCGACCGATACATATATACCTAGCCGTATAATTAATCTGAGCGAATTCATCGACTGTGTTTTCGGCTATACATCTCGTCGGACCGCTTTTTTTCTAGCTTTTTTTTTTTATATCTATCGATATAATAAGGTGAAATTTCCGTATCGCCCGTTGATATATACACTCGAAAACGGTTTCGCGCGTGTCTACCAGTTACCGTTTTTTACATTAATTTTTTTTTTTTTTTTTCATTTCTGTTCAATTATAGGTACACGAGCGCTGTTATCGTTGTACACCGCAGAGTGGTAATAGACGTACGAAATAATATTATTCCTCGTTATATTATTAACTAATTGGTACTACGCGCGCAGTTCACAAGTAATAAAACCGTTTCCAATGGTTTCCGACCGCTTCGAAAAGCGCGCGTCCAGAAGTAATTCTCAGATAACATCATCAAAAGTATTAAAAAAAAAAAACTCGAAAATCATACCGCCGCGCTGCGTTGTTGTTAAACGAAAAGCGATATCAAATAAACGGAATAAAAATAAACCGCTTCGAAACGATGCCAGAAAATTGCAGTTCGCTTTACTACATTAATATTACAATATCAATCGATGACTTTACAGGAACTTTCTTGTAACGGTTTTTATCCGGTCGGTGTGGGACGTTTTTTTTTTATTTTCGGATTTCCCTTGTAGTTTTCTTAATCGACGAGAACAAATACTGGCCATGGTTTGTATTGTATAACTGTTGTTGATTTCTGGACCATTTTTTGGTTTGCTGTCTCGATAAACATGTTACTAGTATAATAGTAACTAATAGGTTACTACCTATTTGAAAAGGTTCTGGGGTTTGGTAGCGTTTTATAAATTGAACGCGAGGAAACTTTAATAGGTATCCATACATTAAAAGATTTCGATTTCAGTTTGATATATTCTAAAATTCAAAAAAAAGAAAACAGATCGATTACCGAAATATAGATAGTAAAAATAAAAAATTTACCATTCTAATATTTCGACTTCTCCCGATGAACACGAAACGATTATATACGGACAATTTCCGATGGTGATAAAAAAAAAAAAAAAAAAAAAACTGTCAAATAATAATATTCTAGAAAATCGGCTGCGATATCGCGGTTGACCGTTCAAAAAGAAAAAAAGTCTCGAGGGAATGACAGTGTTACAAAATAACCCGCTCGCATAATATTTCACAGACAGAACGGAAACCTAAAACCGAAAATAATATTTTTATCGTTATTCGATATTACGTACCCAAAGTGAAAGACGTTTAGAACAAAATACGCACGTATAATTTTTTGTAACATTTTGTTCTTATAGTAAGTGCCCGTTAGCAATGGAATCGAAAACGATAACTAAAAAATTTAGTATTACAATATTCTATTTGCCTCCGTGGTTTTTAATATTCTGAAAACTCTTTAGAAGAACGCCCTGTGCTACCTCTCGTATTCAAGGGGTCGCGTATCAACAACTTCCTCGGAATTTTCGGAAAAATTGCATTTTATCTACTCGAAAATATTCAAATTCACTTTCAAGTACATATTTTACAATAGTAGTACCTCGCCATCATGTCACAAATTTACGTTGTGAATTAAAATCAACAGAAATGTTTACGGAGAAACCTTTTCACGCGAGCAAAATCTACTCGGTCAATGGACTTGGTTAAGAAACGAAATTTTCAACACCGTTAAAAAAAAAGAAAAAAAAGTGAACTCGAATATTGTGCTACATGGGTTTTAGTTTTTCGATAACTTTTTGCAAATTATTCGGAATATTTTGAAACTAAACTATATATTGTTGTAAAGTATTCGAATCAAAGTTGAAAAAAAAACAGAACAAAACTAGTTTACTTTTTAATTTAAACCTTTTTTTTTTAGTAAACATTAAATTTTAATATAAGTTAATTATAAATAGAACATTGTATCATAATTTTTTAAGAACATATGAACAGTTAAACAAAAACGTTCCTTCGGTTCAACCAAAAGTACCTAATAGGAACTGTTTATTTTCGTTCATATTGAATGAATATGAATGAACTATTTATAAATCTCTTCATTTTTCTGAACGTATAGTATTTGTTATTTTATTTCAATTGAATTTTCGAATGTTCAAAACACTTCACAAACCCGACTCGAATACGTCATATTCTGAATATTTTCTTTTTGCGTACGTATTCTGAGTATCTATTTTTAAAAAGACGTTTTACCCGAGTTTGCGTGCACTCCGTACGGGGATCTCCGTGGACCGATCGACGCGAGTATAATGAGAATCGGCGAGGTAAACGGTGATTATGCTTCGCCTACCTTATAGACTATACATACAATTGTACCTCTTTATTTTCGGATGACCAAATCTATTCTCCTTCTACATAAACTTAAAAGCGCAGGGTCTCGATAACGGGTCGACGGAAATCGAAAACGCCAACACTGAATAGTGCGTATCTCAATGCTCCGTCTGTTTGTGGACTGTTCAATTCTACAATAGGTCGCTATTCGAAAATCGAAAACAGACAGTCCGTTTCAACCCTGAGAGTAAAGGTGACGAAAACAAGGACATAATATCGAGCAGTTCGGAATAGTTTTTACGCGAATGTAAGCGATTCGCCGGAAAAATCAGTGTGTCACGGTAAATTCGACTGTGACGCGAAATTCGAAACACCCCGTTCCCCCCCCTCCCCCGGTAGAAAATACGAGGGGTTATGGAATACGCCGTTATCATTATATACACGCGCGTATATTACGCCGGCGGCGGCGGCGAGCGGGTCCCGCGACTTCCGACGACGGCCCGGCGGCGTTTAGGGCGACGACCGGACGGCACTGCGCCGGGCGCACGAGCGAACGGGGGCGCGGGGATGAAAACGAAAATGTCTCTTGGACCGTGAACCGCGCGATAACCGCAGTCGCGGTAACTGGCCGGGCGGTCGGACAGGCGCGCGCGCGATCGGTCTTCTCCGGGGCAGAGAGTACGAACGCGATGAACGATGACGACAGTCCGCTAATTGACGTACAGGGTTTTTCGACCGCGCACACCTACGTGTACATAAAAATATATTATTATTATTATTTTATACCCGCGCGTACGCCGCGGACGTGCCGTGCGAAGAAACGGCCGCGCCCAGAGAAGGAATAAAACGCGCACGAAACAGACGGTACCGCGTCTTGTTGTGCGTGCGTAGCGAACGTGCGCACGCCGGCGTACGCGTACCTGTGCGGAGAGAGGACGAAAATGAACGCCCGCCGCAAAACGGACGACGCGGATTTCGCGCGACCCGGGCCGCTCGTATATGCGGCGAAACGCGCGCCAAATGAAGTCGATAAATTATGTCGTATAGTGTTCGGCTCGCGAACCGCGAACGTTTCGACGCATTATATTGTATTATGCGCGAGCGGAATTTTTCTCTTTCTCTCTCTCTCTTCCGATACGCGTGTAATACCGAAAGTCTCTGTTAGGCGATTTTCGAAAAACGCCACCGGCAACTCCACCGCTACTGCACCGCCGCCGCCGCCGCCGCCGAGACGTCGTCGAACCGATTTCGCGACGTCTCTGTTTTATTAATAAAAAAAATAATAATAATAAAACTAGGTATGGTAAAATGCCGCGGACCAATAGAAAAAAAAAAAACCGGCAGTGCCGTTCGTTCGTTCGCGTGACAAACGCGATAAGTGTGCCGACGTCCGAAAGACGGGAAATAAAATACCCATTATTTTAAAATATTGATAAAATCGATTGCAGTATAATATATGTATATATATATATAGGTGTTTATAGCGTGTAGCAGCAAACCATCGAAAAATTGTCGTTGTCCGTTGACTCGTCGATCGATATCGCGGCCATTTCTTACCGATTGCTACACGTTTCGTTTATATTTATACACAGGGACCGGATTTATAATGTATATGCACTTAAAATCCGAAAAACAACACTTAATGAATATCAAAAAAAAAAAAATGAACGAGTGGTTTAAAAGTCTCCCGACGGTTCTAACGTATAAAATAAAAACACTACGAATAACACGCAAATTATTTTCCTTTTATAATGCGTACTGTTGTATTTAAAATAAATAATTTTTTTTTTGTGTGTACGTAATCAGTTAGAGCCGTTAGACGAGAGAGACTTCTCAACAATTTTCGATTTTGAGACAAAACAAAATAATCAGGACCCGCTCGCTCACTAAACATGGACATTTTATGTGTCCTGTAAATAATTTGTTTTACAACGAAAATCTTCTTTAGCTGAATCGACTGCATAATATATACTATAATAATGCCCGTGTGTATGTACGTTAATAATACAATACACGAAAACTAACGGCATCCCCGGTCTCTGAACTGGTTAATCGTTTTCAACATTCATCAAATTTGCCGGTCACCCATCCACCGGCCCATTTTAGCCATGAGGCGATTGTCTCAAATAAACCTACT
This sequence comes from Cinara cedri, assembly GCA_902439185.1. Taxonomy (NCBI): domain Eukaryota; kingdom Metazoa; phylum Arthropoda; class Insecta; order Hemiptera; family Aphididae; genus Cinara; species Cinara cedri. The sequence goes on from CABPRJ010001895.1 coordinate 939,619, forward strand.
TTGACACGCCACTGCCGTGACGTATACCGTGCATCGTTTCCCGGCCGTCCGCAATATCTTTCGAAATAATAGTAACAACAACGGCAGAGAGGCGTAAAAATAAAATAAACGTGTATGAGAGGTGCTTATTTTCTAAGAGACGGCGTTGATGGTTCCGGCGACGGCGTATAAAACGCATATTGTTATCATTTCCACGACAAAGCGCCGTCGTCGGTCGTCCTGATGTAAATCGCCCCGCAATTTATCACGTAATGTTTTTTCATATCTTTTATTTTATTTCGTTTTTATTATTGTTGTTGTTATTAATATTTTTTTTTTTTCTTGTGGATAATCGTCGTCGTAATAACGACGTAACATAACTGTATGCATATTATTTATACTCCCGACGGAACCACTCTCCGGCATAGCCCGCAGCGATTGTACCGACGATGACGGGCGCGGGAGGCCGCCGGAAGGAGACCTTTATATACAGACGCGTATATAGGCGTTTCTCCGGGCCGGGGAAAAAAAACGGTCCGGAAACGTTTTAAGTCGCTTCTAAAACGCAAAAATGGCGTGTTAAATATAATATAGTCCTGGCGGTGAAAACCGTTAAAACACGAACGGACACGGTCGCGGTATAAAAGTTGCGTTTGATTGACGCGATGCACGGATAGAACGGAAACGGAGCGAACAAAAACGTCTTGAACGCCGCCGCTGTCGGTATGTTATTAAGCGCCATCGGCCCTGCGGCGCGGCCGCGCAACGAGATTTAACTAATTTCACGTGTATAGGAATCTCCGTTCGCCCGGTTTACCGCACAACAGCCGCGAGTTTGATGAAACTTTTTTAATTGCGTTTCTCCCGATCGTTTTTTAACCCGAGCGACGCGTGCGCGGCGTGTACTTCAGTGCATTGTACTCGAGCGTTACAGGCGTATTCGATAACGTTTTACTACTTATACCACATACATATATATATACATATGTAGAATAATGTGGCCGCAGTAGAAGAAAAGACAAACCGTCAGAACACACCGGGAGGACGGCCATCAAATAACATCGTGTATTTTATCGAAAAAATCACTTCCGATGCCGCAACCAACAAACCACGAACCACGAAACGGGCATTGCTGCGAGTAGAAATACAGATGCGAACAAAGAGAATACGGGATACTACAAAACCTGCGGCCTTAGGGTGGTTGAATACCGGACGAGAGACTGTTCGAAAATCGCACGGCAATACCATCGTCCGCCATTTTACCGTGGACTATAATAACAAGTCTGGCCGACCGTCAGTCGAGCCGACTATCGCGATGCGCGATGCTCGACGAGCGTCGGACCACGGAAAAAAATATCGGACATATCACGACACCGTACGCACAATTGTCATTTCTTCGGTCGAGTGATCCGAATCGTATTTATTATTATTTTTTTTTTTTTTCGGAGAGAGATCCGTTCGTGTTAGGTGCACGTCTTAATTGGAAAACTCGCAGTATCAATTTTGGTGTCCGCGACATTAACGACCCCGTACGAGTCGTATGGTAATAATTAAATTAAAATCTCGGGACTGAATTTCTATTCGACTGTCGTTCGCCGTAATATTATGCGTTTAGCGTTTACATAAAAAGACGATTCGAGAAAAACATTATACAATAAAAAAACTGCATAGTTGCCGGCCGTGCCATTACGGCGGTTTTAAGATAAATATACGTGGATTTATGGCCGTTATTTCCGAAACGTTTTTCAAAAGCGTCAACGATTTTCGGCGTAACTGTGTGTAATATAAAACCAAAAGGTTGGAAATCAATTCGGCATGCCAATAACGGAGACCGGATATTATACAGTGTGGCGCCACGCACTTATACATATTCATCACTGGACCACTGTTACCGCGGTATAGCCGTATAGGCAGACATCCTTTCTCCCTTTTAACTTCTTTTTGCAATACTTTCCGATTCGGTTTACCAACTTTGTCCCTTTTCCCGCGGCCCGTTCATTTTGTTCTAAAACTATTCGGTATACGTTCGCTCTAGTCCCCATCGCAGTTTCCTCTCTTCGATTTTTTTTCCTGTCTCCTTTACTCTCTCTCTCTCTCTCTCTCTCTCTCTTTCTCTCTATAATATATAAAATATATATTCACCATAAAAGTTTTTATTAGAACATTTGGTCCGGTCCATCGGAAGTGCCTTACCTTTGTAAGACTTTTTTTTTTTAGTTAATTTATGTATACTTTGTACATTATTTTGTATATAATATCCTATATGATGTGCTCTTTACATTCGAACATAAAACATAACTGCCTGTACAAAAAATTAGTCTGAAAAATAATACAAACGAAACAAATTATCTTACGATTACGCATTAAAACAATAATATTTTTATGTGATTTAAAAGAAAAAAACTACTCATATTTTCATTCTGTAAGAGCTCTCGTTTTTAATTTACATAAGATACGTCGCTATAAAGTGGCATTATTAAAAAGTAATTTACATTGTACCTTTATTATGCGACATAATAAGTACATTCAAATATTATTATACAGATAAATGTTGTTACTTCAATCCGCGAGGGTCCTTAAAATGTCCGTAGTTAGTTTTAGTCGGTATGGGTACCTGCACCGTCCGTATTATTATAATTTCGAACAATAATGTAACTTCTTGAATGGAACATTGTTATAATAATTATTTTGATTCAGTCCGAATTTCGTGAACGAAAAGTGCAATAATTTTAACTTTTAAGTAGCTACCCGTGTCGTTGGTTAAACTCGGTTTTTTTCTCAAAATGTAACGTTTCTTTGTAAGCGGTGGGAATAATTATGGGAAATTTCTCTCCGTCGTCAGATCAAACCGAATTTTCGAACGCGTAAGTTACGGGTCCGTGATACATATAATATTCATTATTCGGTAAACGCGAAATCGACGGGACAAATTATTATTAATGTTCGCGAAGAAATAGCGAAACTTCTCCCAGTCTCTCGTTAAACAGTTTTAAATATTCGATTCAGATCCTATATAACAATAATAATAACAAAATTGTGTTATCGAAATGGAATACGTGTAAGCGTGCGTACACAGGAAAGCCTTTCCTCTTCTCCAGTGAGAATTCACGCAAAATTATTTTCAAAATAAAAAATATATATATTCCATATGAATTTGTTTTAAAACATTAAACCCCTACGTCCCCTCAATTTCACGTATTACCGCGAATAGGAGTGGCTTTGAGGGGAGAGATTTCAGCTCCCGGTAACTCAGCCAAGACCCTCCCCCCAAATCAAGTCCTCATCTTCAAAAAATAACTAATTATGTTTAATCAATTACTTTAGCCCTTCTTCCCCCCAAAAAAATATTTTTTACTATTTGAGCCTACGATTTTGTGTAGAGTTATGTTTTAATTTCAAAGATCGCTTGACTGTATTAGTCACTTTTAAATATAGACACTTCAATTTTTCAGTTATATTTTAATGCGATTGTTATTGTGCGTTTCAGACATAATTTCACTTCTGTTTACTATATGTAAGAGTTCAACACTATTTGTTTAACTTAACCTGAACTTTTTACTTCGTAAACAAAAAACAAAAATGTAACGTTTTGAAATCGAAACCGTGTTTATTTCAGATAGAAAAAAAGCGACTTTACTCGTTTTTTATTCGTGCTCTTCATTTACGGACGATATAATATTACGTCTGATGAGTGTCGATCATTTGATTTGGTTTGGATTTTAGTGGCAACATACGTATACGCATATAGATTCAGATTCCTAAAAATGTCAGACTCGTCCGAAATAGATGCCAACGAAAAAGCGAACAGTATATACGATTATACCTAATACGGTATATTATTAATAATATTATTAAATTATTCATAACGGTCCCGTCAACCCGTGACAATTCGACGATGTGTTAAAGTGTTTTGATTCTCGTGTAAAACGTATGTATGGGTGGGTAGCCGTGGCGTTCTTATAACGCGAGCGTATATAAATATTATTAAACCATACCTAGATAAAAAATGTCGGTGTATTAGAAGTGGTTCTGGTTTTTTTTTTTTTAACAAGTCTCGTTCACCTCGCCGCAGGCTACCGGCGTCGTAGTGTTATGTTATTATTTTACGCGTATCTTAAAACGTGAAAACTATCGCGTTTTTGAGATGTTCGAGAGATATACCCTATGGATATAAATAATAGATGCCTAGTTTTAATTTAGGTTAGCCGTTGTAATTTTTTTCAGTATGTGTTCCGTAAGTTCACGGATGTGTCTGTCGAACGGGAAAATTATAATATCATCACCGTCCGTAGCATTTGTTATGCTTTTATGTACAAGTTTATTTGGAAAAAAAAAATAGTTAAGCTCGTCGTGTACTACAACTAAATTACTAAATAAAAAAAAAAAACCGAAATAATTATTTTTCCTACAAAATGCAGACGAGAAACCGAAAAATACGTGTATTTGTTCGGAATTGAAATCGGACAAGCGGTAGCGAGTGATCGGCTTATCGGTCTTAAACGTCGTATTCGTTTGTGGGAACGGCCGTACCACTTCCCCTCAAATGTAGGTATCGGACAGTAGATCAGTGAAAAAACGCTGTCATTGAGGTGGCCGTTAAAATGTAAATAATAATTTTCAAACGTTAAAAAAACTTGAAATATTCTTCCGGGCTCCGGGACACCGAAAACTGACATCTCTATACAGAATACTTGCATCGAACAATAAGACTCCGCAAGTGGTAAACTCCGTGTGGGCTAAAATAATAATCGTTTTCTCATTGCGAGTTCAATAATATCGCGAACACCTATATCGAATTTCAGGCGGCGGTTAGTTTTGCGGCGATAATAACGGGTTTCGGAAAACGATACCGCAAATTATAATTTATTTGTACACCTAGTTTTAAACGGATACCCGAACAAGAAAACCGCCGTTGCCGCCGCCGGAGGTCTGATCATAATATTATATTATACATACACGAAATACCGTGTGTAATTGTTATTTTCCGCAGAGACCGCTACACGGTAAACGGCACCGAAACGTCACCTGTCACCCAAGATAAATTATTATTATTATTCCATTTTACGCAGCAGCACCACGACTACTGTGCCGCTACGACGCCGTTTATTATCGCAATTCGTCTTGTTCACGTCAAATCCCGTTGAAATCCAAAACGATTTCCTTGGGAAATTTAAAATAAAAAATATATATATATTCTTTTTATTTTTCTTTTGGCCTATAAACTATACGTTGCGTGTCATATTATATAATATAATGATACTATCGTATTTTTACGCATGTTTCTAAAATCATTTGGGGTTCAATAGTATACCGAAAAACCTGAAAAAAAAAAAAAAATAATAATAATAATAATAATAACGAGTTTTTGAACAAGAATCCCGAAAAAATATTAAGAAAAATGAAAATTTGAAAATAATTTAAACGTTTGTTCGTCGTTCTATATAAATAATTATTAATATATCACTTTAAACCCGTTTATAATAACGATATCGGTTAAATTACAAAAATAATGAACTACTATACGCGTTTCTCCTTGCCATTAATTATTATGTGTAAAATATCGCATTAAACGACTACTTTTTATTAGTTTTCTTTCAATGGCATTATGATAGAGGATTTTTTTTATACATATTGATACAGTGTGCGATTTTTTTTTCTCAAATCGATCATTTTCTCAATTAGTTTTTCATATAATTTTTTTTTCTCGAAGCAATAAAATTTATCGTTTGTCCCTACAGGGAAAAAGAGCGTAATTCAAGTTTGGAAAGTTTTCAAGCAAATTAAATATTAACGATTTTTAAATGACAAAATGGTATAATTGCTAAATGACCTACGCCGTAAATATGACCTTCTAAACGGCTTAAGTCACATAGTTATGTAAAGTATGCCTTTTTTCCAAACTTGCAAAAGTGCATCATAGGGACTTTGGATATTTTAATTTTTAGTATAATGGTGCTAAAATATTTCAAGCACGTATACCATTTGGACCAAAAAATAAAGCGGAAAAAATTACATAATACACGGTTCTATAAAAAAGAAAAAGTACTTCCAAATAAAATATAATATCTGTATATTGACAAAAGATAGACATCTTCATTATTTTCTTTATTCCGACGAAAACGTTTACGTTTCGTTTAACGGAAGTTTGAACTGAATTTTCTAACGCAGAATAATTTTCTGAACGTGTCGATATAAGAAAAGTATAGAATTTTCAACCAACTGCAGTTTTTATTTACGACCGCTGAGCGTCAATAGAAGATAATATACGAAAACATAATTCCCCTGTCTGCACTATCGATCCGCGCCACTTATCGAAACTTTAAATAAATTCCAATAAATAATAAAACTATGTGTTCGATATTCGATGGTTTTTTTTTTTTTTTATATAAACCAATATTTTCAGAGAATTATTCTGCGTCAGGAAACGACATTTGTAAAATAAGAACCTCACAAATTGCCGTTGAATAAAACTACACTTATGGCGAAAGAATTTTCGTATAAATAATAACGCGTAATCACACAAATAATTCATTAATTTCTCGATGGAACCCCTATCAACGTATGGCCATCAGAATTTATAAATACAAAAAAAAAAATAATAATAACCGTAATCCACAGTAGGTAATAATAAACATACAAAAATCTTTACCGGGCTTTTATTTCGCCATGTCGTTCGAAATAAATGCGTATAAAGTATTCAGTGCAGCAGCAGCTATAGCGTATCGAACACTCATTTATATTAGGTCAGATTAACTCGATTGTGGTTTTGAATAATCATAGAGATTAAAGAATTCGTAAAAATAAACACTCAAGATAGGAAAAAAGAGATTTATATACAGGTGTATACATTTTTTAAATCAAACAAATTATTTAAGTGCGTTCAAATTTAAGCAATGCAATTTAATAAACAAATTTACCGTATTAACTAAGTTACTTAATTAAGAAAAGTAACTGTAATTTACTCAGTTTAATAAAGTCACGAGTAACTTACCCAGCTTTGCATCATATTATTATCGTGTATCGCACAATAAAAATAAATCATAAGATACAATATTTTGATCGTGCCTTTGAAAATAAACGCCGGATATAAATTACTCAGTATTTTTAGTTTTTCGTGTTGGCTGACCTGTTCTTCTTATCATTATTATCTATTAACTTTCCGCAATGAAACGCTGTGAAGGTTTTATCGATTTGTTTTGTTTTATTGATTTATTTTGATTGGTTCTAACATTCTGTTTGTAACCACGGGGCGACTAACTATATTGAAGAAAAACGCGTTTTGATTGTTAAAACTTTTTATTGTCATAATAAAAGTTCCTGTTGACTCATTAGAAGTCTCATTTCGATCCATGATCCGTCTAAGATGGCGCACTGTTTAGGCATAACTTTCATTGTGGCAATTTAAAAAGTATTAACAACCAAAACGCGTTCTTTAATAGTTAGTCTCACCGCGGTAACAAACAGAAGGTTGGAAACAATGAAAATAAAACAAAATAAACCCTACACAAAAAATACCGGGCAATTTAAATTCGGCGTTCTTAATGGGACACCCTATGTTCATATATATATATATATATATATATATGACGTATGACTATATTGACTTTACTTTTTACCACACGATATAGAACCAGCACAACACCGACTATACGGTAAGTACTAAGTATAGACACTGCAGCTGCACTCTAATAATATTATTATAATACGCTATTACAATATTTACAGCACTCCCCTTTTATATTTTAAAGTATAATATTACGCAATAATAAGGATAGCGTGTCCCGCAAAATATGCGGCGTATATTGTTCGCCTGTTCGTCGTGGTAGGCAATTTTACCGTAGTTTATACACGCAAATTATCGTACGGACGGACGCTTTACCGGGTAAAAAATTCACATAGATTTGTAGAGTATTGTAATATTTACTATACGGATATTATTTTTTGTTCATGCACGAATTAAAACCGTATAGATGCGCTAAAACCAATGGAGAGGGGACCGCTAAAGTGACTCTGCAGCTGTTTTCGGCCGTTTTGGGAATACTTTCACTAGCGCTCCTAGTGAATTAATCTAGTATTCGTTTCATCACAATATCATAAAAAATAACTTTTTACAGCGTATAATATTATATTTTGCGGGTATTGTAATTATTATACTTTGTAAATATATATTTCAAACCATATTTTACGGCAGAGATATTCTAATAAACAAAGTTCTAACACTCGGAGTGCTCAATATGTCGTTTTATCAGTTTTTACACCCATATCAGCTGCCGGTTTGGAGAAGTCACTATCACGGACATGGCGACAGCGAATTATCGTAGCTCGTTGCAGCGGGTGCGAGTGATATAAACATTGACTAGTATCCGTCACGACCGCTAAGCAATAACGGCGCCTGTGAATGATGGAGAAAATATTTTTAAACAAATTTTGAGGTAAATAAAAAAGTACAGCGTTGTTTAGTAAATAATTTGTTTTATTAAATTTCATACTCGTTCCGTACAATGTAATTTTATTTCAAATCGTGACGGTTTTCTTAATTTCCGAATTTCCATATTATTATATATAATGTGCGCAGTGAGGGGCTTATTGAATCGATATAGGTACCTGCTGCATAATTTAAATTGACCGTTTATAAAAAAAAAAAAAATAATAATAATATACGAGATGAACATGGCGCTAAATAAAATGCGACGTGATAGATTGCCAATACTGGTATTTATTGTCATATTTTTCGACGATTATAATAAATAATGATAATTACCGTTTTTTTATAACCACTCGATGATTTAAAAAATATTTATTAAACTCATTAGATAGTAATTAAAAAAAAAAAACCGTAAACCATACAAAATACTCTATTGTAGCGTGTAGTACCTATATTTTATAATATAATAAACAGGAAGGAAATTGAATGACTGTGTCGCACGACGAGAGAAAATAACGAAAATGACCCGTAATTTGTTATTATGGTTTCTCCTATAAATCCCCCCCCCCCATAAGATAAATCAAATCTCGATTGTTATTCGCGACGAGTAACGAATTTCTAGTGGTAAAATTTTTTGAAATTCTTTTAAGAGGCTTCATTTATCGGTATATTATTATTTCATATATACTTAATATGTATTATCCCTGGACCCAGGACGAAAATAATCATCAGATGTTTCTTTTGTATCTATTCCTCGTTAATATTGGAAACGCCGTTTTTTACCGACGCGGAATATATCATGTCATATTTTTATATTGTTATCGCTGGACAATTACTATATAACATTCATTCTTAAATATCGTATTATTATAATGTTATTAAAAAGATGTCTTGAACATCGATTGATGAATAGAACGATGTCGTATAGAAGCTGAATAGTAGGTACTGTTTGTGTGTGTGTGTGTGTGTGTGTGTGTATGTGTTTTTTTTTTTAATAATACGCAGTACGTGCGGTAGGTATACAAACACAACACTAAACACATTTTTATTCACGGTGACAGCGAGTTAAAAAAAAAAAAAAAAATGTCATCCCCGAGTGATTTCTTTTATCCGTCATTCGTGCTTTATATTAAATTATAATTACTACGTACACATATGTTTTATATGTAATACTTGTATTATACAGACTGTAACAGAATGATAATCGTAAATCACAGTGAAAATTCTCTGTCTAGCATGACATTATATGTTTTATTTTATTATTATTTTTTTTTGTCACTATTATTGTCAAAACTAATTGTTTTTACGAAATAAACAAAAAAAAAAAAACAACAACAACATATACTATGGTAATACATATGCAATAAGAAATATTTTATAAAACGATAAAACAGTTTACAACAAAACGCGAACCGATAATTTTATTTTTAAAAGATTTGTAAATTCGTTTGTCCAATTTTCCCTGAAAATAGAATCTATTGCACCGCACTGCGTCTGTTACCTATATATTTATTTATCTTTTCCCCGCTACTTTTGGACACTTTTAACGGCTCCCTCTGGACCAAAGAAGTTCGAACTCGGGAATTAGAGTTGTTTTATAGGCGAATTGAAGTGATAAAATCTAGATTGAAATTCAACATGAATTACGCAATTTTGTTGAGGGAGAAGCGTCTAATAACGGAGTTCTGCTACTCACGGATGTTTTTTTTTTTTTTATTATTCTTATTCGATGCAATTTCTCTATATTTTTATATTTTTAGAACATAAATATTATAATAGTAAGTCATTTTATTATTATTTTTTTTTTAGTGAAATTTCTTATATTCTAAATAGTTGGATACTTAAAATCGTTTTAGTTATAAAATATATTTATCCAATACTTGATATGTACGTAATTTGAAGAAAAAAGCTTATTCGATTGTTCAATTATTTTAACCAGAAAAATAATCTTAAGCTCTTAAGTATAATATTTTTAACTCGAAATAGATTATATACTTGGTAAATTTTAATGATTTTTTTTAGAAGTACAATCGCTACAATAAACAATATATCATATATGTATATCGATAAACCCATTTACCGAGGACAAAAAAAAATGACTGGGGAAAAAACAAAATGAACAGGCCAACAATGTCTACAAAAATGACTGAAATAATTCCGTCGGACATTTTATGAAGAGAAAGTTCATTTGTCAGTCGTCTTGGCACGCGTCCGACGTAGACGCCGCCACTAAAAGCCGCCACGAACGCACGATGGCGTCGTCGACATTTTACCGTATAGTTATTATAAAATGTTTATACACTTTTATACAGACTACGTCAAGAGATATTAACTGCGTAGTGGTCTACGAGTCTGTTATTAAAAATCAGTAAAAGATTTTCAATGTACATAATTATAATATTGTATGTTTTCGACAGTTACCACGCGAAAAAATTCGACAAATTGCGCTTTTGCCAATTTGGGGATTCGTTTAGTTTTATGAAAATGACATTCACACTGCGGAAAATAATATGGACTTTGTTGATAGAAATTTTATTTTCAAAACATATGACATTTAGAAAAAGACCAATGGCCAGTCTTTCGCGTTTTTTTTTATTAATCAGCATGATGACGTGTTATTCTCATTATTTTAAACTAATATTTTTATTTTTATTTAGGTATATGTACTCATTTAAAATTGACCGCGAGTTGATATTGTTTATGATTGACTCACACATTTCAAACAATGTATTCCGAACTGTTTGAAGAAGTATTTTATTTCTTGAAAAAAAAAAAATTATAATAATTTGTTCAATCTTATCGTAGCGTTTAGTGATTAACTTTAGGATGTGTGCTTTATTTTCTCGAAGAACACTTTTTCAATTAATCAAATTGCTCTATAAAAATATAACGCATAGACATGTTCCCTATCGCCGCATATTATCTATACATATATATATATATATATATATAGTTCCCTTAAGTCATCAGAAATTAACTTTATATTTTATTTTCAACATATTGTATTCTGAATATTTCTGACACTTCGGAAAGTATTACGAATATTTTTAAAATACTTGTAAAAAGTATTTTATCCGAGTCTGGTGATCGTGTAAGAAAATGGGGGGGGGCCATTAGTGGCGCGTCCGATGGGGGTTTGGAGGTTCGACCGATCGTTTGTTTGAATGTTTAACTATCATTCCATGCAATAATAATCTAAAAAGTATTATTTAATTCACGCTGTAGAATTCCGTGTACTGTATTGATATCATATTAACAATGAAGTTGTATGACTCGTTAATATTTCGTTTTAAAACAATTTTATATTATGTACAGCGGTGGCTCTCGTTTAAAAAATCGTGCCCAGGCCTTTCGGTTTTTCAACTAAAGACTGTAATTTCCAAGAAAAAGAAAAAAAACGATTTTACCGATGTCACTTGGCGTACACGATTCGCGCTGAATTCTAATCCGTTTTCCGCATTCGTGTCGATTCGCCGCTAAATACATCGATGTCGGATCGCTGGGAAATCGGTTCGCCGTGCGTCGAGTGCGACCTACGCGTTAGATGAAGACAGAAAAGGCGTATTAAATAATACGTATTACAGAACTGTCTGCGCTTTCGGTAAAACGACACTGGATTTAACAGAGTTTCACGGCGACGACGGCCTCTGCTCGAGCGTAAAGACGCCCGGTCCTCGGTTCCACAGATTCCCGTATGGAAACGAGCGAACGACGGCGATACGTCCGCGGTGATATGACGGGTTCGAAATGAATAACAACGCCCGTGCCGACCTGATTGTAACAGTTAATATTATTATGTTGCTATCATACACGGTCGATAATAAATCGAAATATCCTTGCGAACAATATTTATGACGTATCGCCATTACGCCGCCGTACGTGCACGGAAGTCGCACACAATGGTACAAAATATAAAATACGGTCGGCGATGCGAAATGCGTAGGCGGTGTACAATAATACACTCGCCCTAAAGTGAGACGTTCCGGAGCAAAATATAATAATATATAGTAGACATAATCGTGTAATTCTAGTGCCGGAATGGAAGCGGGAATGGATATATTAAGTACTTTCGGCGGTTTCGCGTACGGAGGCCTCGTGCGCGCGTGCGTGTGCGTGTGCGTATATATATGTATAATGTAATAACTTACATCGTACGGGAATTTCATCAATATAATAATAATAATAATAATAATAATAATCATAATAATTCCTCTTCTGACGAAAGTTCAACAACAGAGGAGAAACGAAAGTGAAACGAACGTCAGACCATTACAACATTACTATATTACACTCGTACGCATACGCTAACTGAAAAGTAAATAATCGAGAAAACGTATATACGCGTATGTGTCGAGCGCGTGTGTGTGGATGTGTGTGTGTGTGTGCGCGCGCGTGTGCGTGTGCGTGTGTTTGCGCGCGCGTGTTGTAGCACAAACGATGAATATTTTAGCCCGCAAAAGATGAGAATGCGGCGTACTATTATATTATTACTATACTTGCTTCACAAAGGGCCGGGCATTGTAAATATACGAGTACCGGCAAACAGTGTATTATACCATACACTATTATAAGACATTTTCTAAAACGGTTAAAATCATCGTCGTAAATAATATTATTGTAATGTAATATTGCGATTCCGGGCTTATTAATTGCGTAAAATATTCGTTCGATAATGTATTGCAGTTAACTCGTGATAACCGTTGATGATAGAAAAAATTATAGATAAGCCACCGAACCTTATCGCACACGATAATTCGTCGAGATACATTTTGTCGTGATAACACGTGGGTGGATATGTTATTAAATTTAAATTTAAAAACTTCAAACAATTTACTATGGTTATTATTAATTCCGTCTCAATATTCGGCTGAATTATAATTTCGTTTTACTTGAACATTAACGCTTGTGGGTATAAGAGACCGTCTCTCAAACTCTCTCTCTCTCTCTCTCTGTTTTTGTCTAACATGCACACGCGTAGAATGGTTCGCTACCCATGGCGTTGGGTATACGTTTGGTCTACCCATCATCGGCTTAAAAGCCTTGTCGTATTCGCCATTCATGTCTGTCACATGCCGTCCTCTTAAGTTTTTGGTAAGAGATAAAACCCACCCGACGAAAGATTTCTTCAAAGGTCTTCATCTAGGTCTTTTACCATTCATTTTACCTTGCGGTTCATTGTATCTTAGCAGCCGATGTCCAATTAGTTTTGTTGTTTTTTTTTTCATCGTTGTTCTTCTCTCTCGTTAACCTCGTCCAACACTGCTTCGGATGATCTGTCCGTCGTCCTATAACTGTCCACGGCGATAACATATTTTGTGATTATGTTATACCGATTCCCTAGTCGAATTTCAACGAAGATTTCTGCACGCATACCGCGAGAAAATGTGAATTGTGCAAATTGTGAAAATGTACGGGTTTACGGTGGAAACGCGGCGTATTACAATAATAATTAACATCGTGCGATTCGTCTGTAGTGATAACCTGTAAGTAAATATACGCGCGTGTTCCGGTGCTCATTATAATAATGATAATAATAATAATATTTATAATACGTAAACGAACGGACGTACGGTAATAATTCAGATCGTTCAGCGACCTTCCGACGTTATTTCACGTCCTCGTCCTGGCCGCCGTCGTCATCGTCGTTTCGCCGCGGAACCCGGCCGCACTGGATACAATCCAAAACCGTACACGACGACTGCGCGAGCGGAAGGAGCTCATTGTCTGCAGTCCGCGCCGCGTGCAACTCCGAAGCGTAATTAGACGTTTTTACGACGTTTTTTTCGGTATAAAGCCTACCTCCTGCTTTTATTTTTATTTATATTTATTTTTTTTTCCCCCCGCGTTTCGAGTGATTCTCTCTCTCTCGAGCGTTCGCCGTCGTCGTTTCCAAAGTGTGCGCGGCAGTCAAATTCCCGGGGAGATCGTACGCGGATACTACTGGCTTTTGGCCCGTGCCCTCGGGGTCGCCAACACGTGACCCTCCCGCCGTGAAAGGGTACAATACGAGTGCCTATACAATGCACTACACACTACACCTACCTTATTTTAAGTGGCTAGACACTATTATTGCCGTCGTCGCCACCCCAATTGTCACGGGCACCCGTCTCCGCGCTTCGGGTACCTATATATTGTACTCTATACCGTGTGCACGGTTTTACCCGCAGCGCCGGGCGAGACGAACGACGGGAGTTCTTTCCTCGTTTTTTTACATTTTGACGGATCACATAATCCCGCCGAACGTTTTATTAGATACACGCGCGCCAGATAAATCTCACGCCCTTCCTCCGCCGTGTCTCCGCTTCTCCGCCGCGTAGTTGTTCCGGGAACCATCTGTTGTGCGCACACATCGCATTTCGCCCGTCTCCCTGCGCCGCCCCGAGCGAGATTCATTAAACCGTTTTTACTACATTCGACAATACGGTATTATAATTTCGACTGCATATACCTAACAAGATAAATAATATAATAATATACAAGTACATGTTATTATTTTTTTCAATCAAAATTACTTTTTCTTTGAGCTTAGTGAAAATAAATAACCCCCTGGTTTTGAATTCGGTTTTATTGATGTCAACTCGAAAGTAATTTCCCAGTCGAAACCGACAACGTCGTTGAAATTAGTAAATAAAGTTTTTAAAAGTCCATTTATTTTGTCGCAAAGTATACAATCTCCGCAAACTTATCCATTTCAATGGCAATATAACGACAGTCCAATTTTTATATGAAACGTGTGTTTGAAGTTTAAACACACAGCAGGTTTTTAGGTTTGCCGAACACGATTTCGGTGTATTATACACATATATATATATATATATATATATTCCCTCGAAACTCATTATGTGAGTATACTTCCGATGGAAATTATAGAAGTGAATTCTAATACGTAAAAATTATTAATTACAATTTTGATGAATTGAGTCGAGTAAATAAAAATGTTATCATTTAAAAGTTATTATTAATAAAAATCGCTATAACACGAGTATATATTTATTTTACATTATAAATGTTGAGCACAGAGCGGTGTTTTATCAGCGATTATGTGTACTTTTAAAACTTTATTTGGAACAAAACGAAAAACGATCAAACAACATTTTAGAATCTGAAATGTTTAAATAAGTAGTCAATTGTGTAAAACACGAATGGTATTTCAGAGAAATTAATTTTAATTACTCGACCCGCTAGGGTACCCCGAACAACTGAAAAATAGCGGTGATAAATTTCAGAAAACGATCCTTAGATTGAGTATCGCTTTAGATTTTAAAATTAAAAATAGTGGATAATATCAATATTACTCGGTCAATCTTCCCAATAAAAAAGTCGAAAGCTGTATCTTACTATGTAACTTTTATCTTATTTTACTAAAGATTTGGCATTGTAATGAATATAGATTTCCATTCTTCTCTCGTTAATGCCAGAGCCTGTATATATGAACACCCATTGTATTCAACCATTTCAACCAATCTCTCTAATGAATATCTTCCTTAATCTTCTTCTTCATTTGTGTTCATTAACATCGTCTTTCGTAAAGTCGGTAATGAAGAGGTTATGTCTTATTAAGTGTCCCATATTATGTTTCTTGCTCATTGATTTAACGATAAATAGCAATAATAATAGTGCTCACTTCCTCATATAAAATGTGGAAAATATATTATATTCTTCCGTTCGATTCAGCTAATACAAATTACTCTTCTCCATGACCACATTACTTCTGTTTTTTAGATTCTGAGTAAAACGAAAAAGTTTATGATTTTACAGAGATTTTTTTTTTATCTGTAAGGAAATCGGTGTGAGGATGTACTTTAAGGAGATCATTTTTCGATTTCTTCAAAAACGAAAAAAAAACAGTAAAATATGGGAAATATATTACTAAAATATTACCATTTTTTTCTGTACACAACTTTTCAACCAGCAATTTTACTTCAACTTTTAACGATAGCAAAGTTTCTAAAAGGAAATTTTACTAAGAAGGTACATTAAAAAGATCATTTTTTAATTTTCTAAGCATTTTTCATAATAATTGGGAAAAACCATAGAAAAACTTGAACATTTACGAAAATATTGTTTTTTTTTCAACGTTATTTTTTTAATGAATTCAGTTTAAATTATTTATAGATATTGAATATTTTGACAGAAAACTTATATTTGCTTTTCCTAGACGTGGTAAAATGTTCAAAACGTTTCAGCCATTTTGAGCTATTTATAGACATTTAAATTTTACGAATTAATATTTATTTGTTAGGTACTCATGAATAAAATTGTTAAACCAAACAGAAATGCTTGAAAATTTAACAGAAAAGTCATTATAAGTTTTAGTTAGTGGTAAACAATAAAAAGTTGAGTTTAATATAGTAGTTTTTCTTTTTTTTTCTTTTTTAAGAATTTTAATATCAAATTTTAACGAAAATCAAACATATATACCCGAACCCTACACCAAATCGTTTTTCGTTAGCAATGATTTATCGACGCGTACAATTATAAGTTAAATTCCCCTCTATATGCTACCTTCCCAATTTTTCATCTACGACAGTGAGTGGTCCACCCGTTTTGCGAACTATGCCCATTTAATTTTTTTATCTTGCACTGTTCATGTCCAATTTTTACAACCATACAATAATACAAAAATACAAAACTACAAAATATAATCAAAATGTCTACTAACTACTTGTATTGTTTTGGACTTGTCCTGTATATTGAATAAAATTTAAAAAACACTACATACATAGCTCTTGCAAAGTTCTTTCTGGCCTTTAGGCTAAAATGGTTTGTTCATGAGTAGTTATTATTTTTGTGTGATGAACGCTATAAAAACACTGTATAAATACATTTAATATATTGCGTAGTTTCAATTTTAATTTGCTAAAGGTCTACAAAAAAAAAAAAAAAAATACCGAAAACGTGAATCTCGGAAAACGATTTAATTAAATTTATTGAAATATGAAAAATGTTCTGTACGAACACAATTTATTTTATGTAAAAAATCACTTTTGATATTGTTGCGACCTATTAATTTACTATACAATCGTTATATTTACAGTATACCGTACAATAAGTGCATCATGCTCTATAGTTAATTGTTATTTACAAGCGTACAGTAAAACTGGATGTTCGCGGAGTTTTAAACAATATAATTATTTTCAAACAGTTAAACGCTGGATGTTTTTCAAAAATAATTAATATCCCGAAAACAGATTTTTAATTTACCAAATTACAAATTGGCGTTTTCTTATTGTTTACGAACGGCCGCTCGTCGTTGTTGTTATTTTATACGTAGTATACGAAATACAACATTAAAACGTTCTTTAAAATATATCATTTTTTTAATGGACGCGTAATGAAAACGCGAAAATATTATGATGAGTAATTTGTCGATATTAAAATGTGTTTTTTTGCGTTTTGTTTGTTATAGGTAAGTTGTCAAATCGACCGGAATCGGCCGGGCCTTTCGTCGCGGCCGCTGCAAAGGGAGGGCGAGAGGATATTATAAAGAACGCCGCGGAGAACTTTATACGAAAGAAACCTTTTTGTTTATTGTATATATATTTGGCGGCGGTATCGGTAGGTATATATATATATAATAAAAAAAAAGAGAAAAAAAAAGCGGTACACCCGAACTTTTCGGACGACGAAAGTCACCGTATCTTCCGGGGCCCTTCCTGTTATATTCGCAGTTTTGCAGTGTATAGATAATACGGCCTCGTGGTATATCGTAGTTTACGGCCGAATCGTCGTCAAAGTGTTGTAGTGTAAAAGCACGGCCGCCTGGAGTCTATAGCAAAGGGAACAGGAAAAAAAAAAAAAGTCTCATTAGCGTGAGTTCGTTAATTGTACAAAGAAATGAGAAAATAAGGGTGTATCCGACGTCGGGGACCGCGTGTTCGACTCGGCGACTGCTGGCTGCGGCGCCACCGCTACATTGCCGCCCATTATGTATATAACACTCTCCGCCTGTATATGCCCTGTTTTCGGAATCGACCGGTGGCGTATATTATCACGATAGTAGTAATAACAATAATAATTATTGTCAAAAAAAGAACGGGGGGGGGAAACATTATACAAGCCTCCGGATGCACTTTACCATCTTAATAATATTTCACATCGATACGAGTCGCGTGATCGCGTCGGATGCTGCTATATTTATATATACACCAATTACATCATCATTAATATATTATCGTAATACAGAGTTCTGTTTTTTTTTTTTTTTTTTTCAAAAATGGGGTAAACATAGGCAAATAATAAAACCAGATGACCGAGTTAACAATAATTTTAACGGAAAAATATAAAAGTCGATAAGGGTAACCGTAAAAGTACCTGTAGTATGATGCAATGGTTAGGTTAGGTATAAACAACGTCCAACTATATTCGCCGTTTCAGATCTCTGCGTTCCGTGGATTCCTTTTCGTACGTTCGTAGAAAATAAAACCGTTCTCTAGTCGCTCGACTAAAACCTTTACTAAAATCGGGCAAATTAACGCTGGCGCACAGAAATTATTACTAAATAGTATGTCCACATGTCACAAGCGAAAACAATTTAGCAACTTGCTTTAGTAACTCAACCAAGGAGTTCTATTCTAATGTAAGCCCGGCACAATGTATACAAATTTACGTTTCCTAGGATTCCGTACCGCAGGGCCTCAAAAGAATCTTATTGTGACAATTTATTTGTCGTTCTGCTTTTATCTTCTAAAAAATTAATCATTGGCTTAAAACTCACCTATAGTTACTCATATCGACCATCATAAACGCAATGATTTTCTGTGGGGGTGGCTATAGCTCTAATAAAATTGTTTACACACCAATTGCAAAAATGTACAAAATAAATCAAAAGCTTATTCTAGATCGTTGATAAAATAAAAGGTACCGTATATGTTTCGAGGGGAGTCTTTTTTATGAGTTCTAAAAAAAAAAATACAAGATAATAATATCAAACAGCCTATTACAGCTTATCAGTTATTTCTACAGTAAAGTAATCGACGTGATTGAACAAATATTATCTTTGTATCGCTGTAAATAAATAATATAGGTAATATTTTTTTTTTATTTCCTTCTCCTCATTCTCCTTTGCCTCCATCCTAACTATTTGGGGGCCGAGCACCCTCGTCTTGAACTTCCATACGACCCGATCTCTCACATCATCCTCGCATACACCCACCGCCCGCATATCTTTCTCAATCGTATCGAACCACCCCTTTTTCGTTCTTCCACTTCACTTCTTTCCGTACACGTTTATTTTCATTACAATTTTTACTGCTTCTGATTCTTCTCTCTTCATGGCATGCCCAAACCACATTAGTCTATTTTCTCTCATTTTGTCCACTATGGAATCCACGTCTAAGTTTTCTTTCAAAACTTCATTCCTCATCCTATCATCTCTCGTCGCTCCACTCATCCACCTAATATCGACCTTTTTTAATAATACAAATTAGAAAATACTTAATATTTTGGGGTGGGAGTAACATATTTAAAAAATGCCTCGACAAAGTTTCTCGAAAATGTAAAAAACCTTTTGAAATTAAATTTAAATTAATATTTTATTAAGTATTTGATAAACATTAGTTTAATCAAATTACAAATTGACGAGGAACTTGGTTAAGATATTATTAATTATAGATGGTTTTTTTTTTTCTGTATTTAAGGTCTGATGCGAAATCACTGATTCCGAAGTTATCGTAGACACTTTTTATTTTTTTTCGTTGTGCACAATCCTCAGTGCGCGATTCCAACTTAACTCGACCAGTTTTTTCGTCAAAAATAACAAGTTTACGAAATGTCGGTTACGGAAAATCGGATAATAGTTGATATTAAAAAAAAAAAAAATGAAAAACCTCATTATATTATGGACGAATACTATAAAAACCGTATAAAAACCGTAGCCTGGGTATCGATTATACCGCTCATCAACGCAGAGTACCGATATCATAATATATTCTATTATATAAATATAAAACGGTCTCGGACGGATTTGCCGAAAACGGTCTGACCGATACGATTGCTTTTGGCGCGGGGCGAACTCCGGCGCGCCGCGTACTCACTAGAATATTCGATTGATTAACCAAAAGTCGACCGTGAAGTATAAGTGGCCATTAAGATCGCGGCAATATGCGTATATATTTATATACACGTATACGAGTGCGTTTGGCCGTTGAAAGTGACAAACTGTGTACAGTTTTGCGCGGTAATGGATTTATAGAGTGACGTATACGACGGCGGCGGCGGGGCGGCGAGGCGGCGAGATCTCCAGGCCCCGGTGATGAGCTTTTAACGAACGCGCGGGTGAGGCGACGGCGCGGCAAAGGTTTTAAACGGTGAATATTTAAACGAGCAAACAAAAGGTTCGACGGCGGCGGCGTATGGAGAGGCCGAAAGAGTGATACCTACGCGCACACAGACTGCCGCGCACGCGGGCATGTTCCGCGTGCACAGTGTTATGATACGAGTCGCGCGTGTGATTCTCGAAACGCAGATAAACGGAACGCTTTAAGCGGTTGTCCAGGGCCGACCGTTTGTACGCGAAACGCGAGAGCCGAATCGCTTCAGGTCCGCGGTCCATACGCGCTGCCGTGATCCGCGTAATCGCGTAATCGTTCCCGGGCGCGGCACCGGGGAGCGGCCGAGACGGTACGCCCGAACGTGCGGGCCGGCGGGTGTATTGCGATGCGGGGTGCGCTGTTGTACGACGTCGCGAACGTTGCGGCCGCGATCTGAAACGCGGAAATCGCATACAGCCGGTATCGCGTGAAAGACCGCTAATCGGACCCGGGGCGGCCATTTAAAACGCCGTTGGCAACGTTCGGTTTTTCGGCTCTAGGCGGGCCCGGCCGATTAACGTGTACAACAGGCGCCGGCTCTAGGCGCGTGCCCAGGACTCGGCGATGGCCGGGGCCGTTTTATTGTACGCGACACTGAGCGCAACGTCAAAATCGATTGTCCAGCTGACGTAATAGTTTTGAATTTTAAAATTAAAATCGCGTACGCGTAAGATATTCGATAATAATTGTGCGGCTAAATAGCGTTGGCCGTGATTATAGACGTGTCGTTTAGGCGGCTTTACGCGACGGGCTATAGACAAACACGCGCCTCACGGCTTGATGCGGCCGCGGCACTACAGGGGTCTGGGATTCGCGTCTAAACGCCGCCGTCAGTCCGCCGCCTTGGTTCCGGAAAGTGTCGACCGCATTACGCATCGCGGTACAGAAATCAACTTAAACCTGCGGGCAAAGTATGGATCGAATATTCGTGAGACATTCGTGTCGAGACCGCCCCTCGCGGACTTTTGGAAAAATACATTGAACGTCGGTATTGCGATGTCACGAAAACGAGGGAGAACCGTCGGAAATTTCGAAACGTTTTTTTTTTTTTTGCAACTAAATAACCGCAGCGCATTTCGAGACGCTGCGCGCGCGTGAATAATTTAATGTGTATTTTGATATTTATATATCTCGCGTTGTTCGCCGTGCCCGCGCGCATTCGTAACTCTCGTATATTACACTATCAGATAGTACGACGGTCTTAATTTTCGATAACAATATGTCTCTTCTTCTTAAACGCGTTTGTGTATTTCGTATTATATGATTCGTTTTCGTTTATTCGGCTGTTAACTGTGTACATATTTGGTTTGTTTTATTTTACGTAGAATTCCGCGTCCTCGATACTCTCGGTCCTCCTCCGAAATCAGTCCTTTACGTCGCTCACGGTCCATTCAAACGCGTAAACGTCGTCTTCGTACGGGTCGAATTTTATTTAGCTGGATAATCGAAAATGCGCTTTGTTATAGCGTCCTATCAGCGCTCCGTGTATTAAGCGCAGCTCATTTTGTATATTTTTCGTGAAAAAATAATATAAAAATAAAAATCCCGAATGCTACAGGGTCTAGCTTTGTACAGTTTGTTCGAGTCCGCGTTCCGGCGGTCGATATTATAATACTTTAATGATATTTTTTATATGTTTACGACATCGCGTTTAAAAACCAGAAACGCTACAATATTTTATATTCCGATCTGCGCGATTTTTAATAATATAAAATACTGTATACATATATATATATATACATTATACATTATACATATATTATTTTTATGTAAATAATGTTAATCGCGGCGACGCCGTCGTCGTCGGTCTCGCGGTAAACAAATAAACACGGTTAAAAACACAACATTATTATAATTTAAATTTTCAGTACACCCTATCATAGGAATATTAAAATTGTTTTTAGAGGGTCTTACTTAGCCGTCGTGGTAACCGTACTAGAATAATAATTACCGCGGATGTTAACGTTTGTAGTATTATTTATATTCGGATAACATAGTATATTTAAAAAGATTTTGTTCACGTTACTATAGATACATTTCGATATCGTACTACAGAATGATCCATTTATCCTATGAACAGACACGGCGGAGTGCGCAGGAGGCGGGCAGCTATGGGTTATGGTTCCCTCCCCATTGGCTTAGAAATACCCCGACTGAGTGTTTATTTGATAAACGTTGGTTTTTTTTAATTCAACTTTTAAACTTCCAATGTCGAGATAGACCTAGAAGACGTTTCTGCGATTTAGAATAGTCCTATGTGGTTTAATTATTTACTACTTAGTACCTATGTATCCCATCGCATTGAAAATTCCTGTTCACGCCACTGAATCAATAACATTCACTGAGGGTTTTAAGCAAATTCAACTTTTTTCCTACTCTGAAGTTTTTTTTCCAACCATTACGGAATCGTTTAAGCATTAGTTTTAACACCTATGTTCAATGTTCATCCCTACTTCTTGTACCTTAAACAACTATACACTTTTTATTTTCAAATAAATTCGATCATTCCAAACACAGACTTTTAAAAATATATTCTAATACGAGAACAGGATATTTATGTAACGTTAACACCGAATTTACTATTTATAAATTATTTAGACATGAAGCGTAAGGTAGAGCTAATAAACTTCACATCAATATTCAGACGATGTATTGAAAACAAATTCCTTTCTCCTCCGGTCTAAACTTTGAACTGTTGTATTAACTCATAAACTGTAAACCCGACATTAGTGTTATACAAATATTTTGTTTTCGAAACTGTGTTTAAAAGAGGGTAGGGTAGTTCATACTTGAAAACTAAAAGTGTATACTAATTTAAGGTATAAGGAGTAGGCTGAAAAATCGAAAATAGTGTGCGAATAAAATTAATCTAAAATAATTCCATATACAGTTAAAAATTCCGCGGTCACTTAAAATTGCCAGTTCGTGATAAATCAATCACACTCTGTATACGAGCATACGACGAAATTTAAAATGAAAAACCCCTAAGTTCAAATTTGTAAACTATATATTTTAAACGCTATTTATCGAGTGCCGACAAAAATAAATAAATATTACAGGTACAAACATCTTTTCTTTTCATTAATTTTCGATTTGTTGATACTATAGATTAATTATAATGGCCAATGAAAATATAACCGGTATTTACTGTCGTTAAAAATGCCGTCTCGTTAGACCGGCAAAAAATCGTAACAAAATAATATTTATGCTACGTAGATTTTAACACATTTAAAATTATTTTTATGAAAAAAAATACAATAGAACTAATTGAAAAAATAAAATCATTACAAACAAATTAAACGATTCTCAACAGAATGGTTTTAGTAGCATTAATCGTGTCCCGACCGGAAAACTCCTGAAATGACTAATATAAAACGATAATGAAAATTTTAAAAAAAATACCTAGGGATGAACTGCTGTAAATTTCGATAAATGTTTCAAAATAAAAAGTATCGGCCGGGTAGAAATCCGGTATTTTTCGCGATACTGCGTAAAAAAATTAGAAAATTAGCTAATAAAAAAATAAAAACTACGAGTGCAAATTTGTACACTCTAAATCCAAAAAAAAAAACCAAATGAAAGTCTTCGCGTTATGTTATCGACAATATTATTATTGAAAAAATATATGAATGCAGCTGCATAATTTACTGGTACTCGAGACAATTACGATGCGCGCATGATATCATCCACTTATATGCAGTATAGATCGTGCAACTCGTTCCGCGAGTAATTGAATGCGCGAACATTGAAACGATATTTACGTATCAAACTTAAAGTGCGTACCTATTATTATTGCGCACTTTAACAATTCGAATTTAAGTGCGTTATGTTATAATTGTCTAAAAATTGTCTATAAAAAAAACGCCGGACGAGGAACAAATACAAATTAAAAAAAAAAAAATAAAAAAATACAACAAGTATATACGTAGGTACGTTATAATATTATTTAGATATTATTGTTGTATAATTATTGCTGTAGAAGCGTAGACGATAAAAAATTCAAATACCTAAAATTATATTATTTCGAATCGCTGACGACGTTTGTTTTATTGTGTGTTTTCTATAGTAATACAATATTACAACGTCGCATAAAGTACGTTATTGTATGATGATAATATAACCGTTTTATGGAAATATGCGTACATATTATAGAAAATATTTGGCATATAAACGATGTTAATATTAAAACGAAATCGTTTTTCATAAGGACACTTCTGTTTATTATGTCCGATATTTTAATAATCTAAAATATTTCAGGATATCATTATATTACATTTTAAACGATATACTTAATGTTTCTAACGCGGAGATTCTTTGTCGTTTATAATCTCGACAAATACGCCGTCGTACGTAAATGTATATTATAAAAACCGCGATCGAAACAATAGTTATTATTGTATTATTTTTTAAAAAAAACGATTCACCGGTCTCTCGGAAATATTATATTTATCACATTTTTGTATTATTAAAAAAAAAAAAAAAAAAAAAAAAATAAAACGACTACTAAATAATAATAATCCTATATTTATGTTATGAACGCGGATGTTTGTTACTCCTCGACGCCAAAACTACCGAACGGATCGAGCTGAAACTTTTCGTAAACACAAATAGTTCTTAATCAGGAATAACATATAAGCTACAAACGGGTGGCTGACACGGGATTATTGGTACTTACGGTACTTACGAAAATTGTTTTTTATATGGATTTTTACCTTGGTGATGAAATGAAAAATAAATACAAACAAACACAGTTCGCACAATGAGCGGACCTCTGTTGTAGGTGAGAATCTGAAAAGATTGAGGAACAATTTAATGTAGATCTTTGCGCAACGATTAACCATCTTTAACGGAAAACGATTCTAAGCGGAGTTAGGTTATACGTCTTGTTTTGAAAAGCTGCAATATTTACATACAATCCATCCGTCCGCTGTTGACTACACCGTCGACTATACGCTTACGAATTCAATAAAGGTGTAAAACCGCGAACGATATTATTATTATAATAATATTAATAAGCAGACGGTGGAAAAAGTTTTTGAAAATATAAAGCGTACACTGCAATTCGAGGGGATAAGAATTTAACCTATATAAATTATATTATAATGATTTAATACTACTCAGTGTTATTTAATTTCAGAGGGACGAATCATGAATTAATCGGATCGATAGCCAATCGAATATCCGTCAAAATACGTATCTTGTTTTGTAATTAGTTTGGACGATAGTCGTCTGTTATTATATCGGTTATCCAGATAAGCCTAATATTATAACAGCCCAGGATCGCGTTAAACTAATTATTATAATATTATTGTATTAAAATGTGCAACGAAAATGGGGAATATTCTTTCGATGATATAAAAAATATAAAAAATAAACTCAACAGCGTAAATCTGTAATAAATTATTCCACGCCGGCTATTACGCGTCGTTTGGATGTAGTTCTTATCCAATTTTCATCGAAAATAAAAATTATTGTAGTGTACTGAGTCCGGTATATTTCGGTGCTTTTTGACATTTCCAGTGGCTCCCTTTGAACCGAATCGGTTCAAACTCGGGAATCAGAGTTGTTTTGTTGACGAATTGAAGTGATACAAGTCGAGTCGAATTTAACCATGTTGTTGCGGATGTAGTGTGTTGTTTTTTTTTTTTAGCTTTTTTACACGCCTATGGAAGAGGCTAGGTAATAGGGCAAGCGAAATATTTACCTATCGATGATTTGAAATCGTGTATAAGGTAATTAATACCAGTAGCGTAACTATGACATTAATTTAGGGCGATGGTGATATGAGTATTTATACAAAATGTCAAGAAAAAGTAATTTAATCAAAATACTATTATGTACATTTTACCACACAATTCGATTAACAATAAACATTGAAAAATAAATATCGATAATGTGGCATGTTTCCATAGACTTAATCGTCTAGACGGAATATTTACCCCGAGGACTGGGAGGCGTAGTTGGTCCGAATAGATCAAGAGATGTAAAAGTCGGTATAAAGCTAATGCGAAAGGAAACAAATTTGTTACCCCAAGGACAGCTAATCAAAACACTCCGTTTATTATCTCACGTGTTTGTGTCCTCGAAGTGAAGCTCCCCACTCACCGAAATGCGTTTTCATACTGAATGTTCCGCCTAGATGTCTAGAAGTCTATACGTGTTTCACGCTTGACGTTTTGCATTTCATATTGGGTGTAACAAGATATTGCGAAAAAATAATCTGGGTTCTATACATGTTGGAGAGGGGGTATCACCTACATCGTCCCCCCGCGATAACGCCAATGATCGTTACTATTGTACGCCGGCGAAAAACCCGCGTGCACGACACCGCGCGCCGCAATCGTCTCTTCCGTTCGTCATACGCACTTCTATACTGTATTTAAACTCGTCACCTTCCCCTCGTCACCCCTCCCCCTCCATCGGGGTGGCTCGTATACGGCGAAAGCTCTCGACGTTATATTATAATATTCGCAATGTGTGCGCGATGTAATCCGGTCGACTTTCCGACGCGACGCAACGACGACGTCCGCAAAACCGTTTTTGATATTTCCGCCGAAAACGAGAGGGCTACAGTAATAATAACAATAATAACAACGATACGATATTATACGTGACGGGGTATTATATACCAGTCGCGACTGTGCGGTAAGTGGTAACGGCGGTGGCGGCCCGGTTACCGGCCCCGCGTACGATTCCGGCGAAAAGCTGTTAAAACAGTGATAAAACGGCGGGCCGCAGAAATACGGCGAGGCGGCGACGGTCGGTATATACCGGGGCGCGCGAATTAACGTCATTGTTTTCGAAATTTAACGTCTTCGCGGTGTACTGTCCCGTACACCCCGTATTATTATTATATATTCGTTACGAAAGTCGTCGTCTCAGGAAAGAATAAAAAAAAAAAAAAAAGGCGACGAAATATAAACGTAAAGGACGACGCGAGAGTGGGAGGAGGGGTAAAGGGGAGAGAGAAAAAAAAGACGTTTCGTTAGCTACGTTCTCAAGATATAATATAATATATATATATATATATATACACGTAATAATAATTAATTGGAACAATTTGCATCGCTATACAATAATAATTCCCCTCTTTTTTCCCCTCCCCGTTATTATTGCGTTTGCATAAATTTCCGTTTCGCGTTTCGGTATTCGCGCGGACACGGTGCGCGATGTTGTGCATATAATCAGAGACGAGCGTGATTTTTAGGACGAAAAAAAAATGTACCTAATGACACGGCGACGGCGACCAGTTCGAAACGTAATATTATACGGAAAAACGGGGAAAAATTTACGTCCGCGATAATTAAATAATATACATACTTTTACCGTACGCGTTTATACCGCCGCGGGCATTCCGAATTAGAGTCAAATTACATTAAACAAGGTTTTTAAAGAACGATCGTTATCTTTTTTTTGTTGTTTCAAATAGTAACTATATCATATTATGATGTTATAGAACAAAAAAAAACCTATTTATAGACGAAAAACCGATTCTGAGCGGTAAATTATTAGTCGTGATTTTTTGCCCCGTCCAAGGAAACCGACAAATCAACATACGTAATATATTAAAACCGAAATTTATTGGCATTTTTTTTTTTTATTTGTCCGTATTTTAGCTCGTAATTCTCAATGACCGAAAAATTAGTATTTTTCGATAAAAGAAAAAAAAGAAAAAACCTATAGGGAGTGTACTTTCGAACGTTTCGATAAATGTTTCGGAAAAAATACCGCCGAGTAGAAATTTCGCATCTTTTAAAGGGTACGACATAAAAGGGTACACAACTGAATAGTATACATTGAACCATTTTTGCTTTCCAAAAAAAAGTGTTTGTTGAGAGAAAAGTACACACATCATAATATATGATAAATAACATCATATGTTATACTCATCTACATTAATTGATTTACTGGGTTTTATCAAAAAACTATAGATAGGTAATAGGTTAGGTAAATGCCATTTAAAAAATATTAATGCTAATTTTTAATTCCAAAACGTAACTTGTAACGTATTTATGGTTAAGTTTTGATTTATTTATTTTTTTCAATAATTGCAAATAGATTAAATCGAATAGGAATAGAGAAAAAAAATTGCTTGAGATGGCCGTAGGTGCCGACTCCACCGTGATCTGGCATCTTATCACAATGCCCAGTTTTTTTTCTTTGCCCGTTACATACATTTGTAAATGAGAACTTCTTTTTATTATTACGGTAATATTACATTATACGATGTTTAAACCATAATATAATAATAGTATAAAAGTAACTATATAATATTTTGATTTGTACCTACGCCGGAACGTTCGAAAAAGTTTTTTAAACAGTACTTAAACTAAAACTTAGACTATCATTTATTTAGTTTCGTAATATAGTTATCACTCCCAAAGACTTTTGGGTTTCTTCCCGACTCCGCAGTTATGAGCCGAGTAATTTATTAATATTGTTTTGCATGATCGTTTTAACGGTCCCCGGACAACGATTATAATAATATTATGACCTGCAGGTGAGTGAATAATTTATTTTTTATTTTTTGTTGCGTGCCCGGACGAAGACATTTTCGGATGGCAATTAGACGTGGATCTATAATATAATACGTATATATACTCGTTTATATAATTAAACCCCGAATGACCCCAAACGAGCGGCAGATATGCGCAAAAACCAAAATGATATTGAAATTACTTTCTTCATTTTTTTTTTCTTTTATCAGACTATAATAACATAAATGGGGCAAATATTACTTCCGTCCGAATAATAAGATATATAACCTCAAAACAAACGAAAAAAAAGTCTCGGTCGAAGTTTAATATCGGTACGTATTGCCGACGAATCGACGAACCGTGCGAAACAATAATTGTGGGCAAGACTATCGACTTTTCTACTTGAAAATATGACCGACCCGACAAGATTTTCGTCCTTTTATCCCTACCTTTGTATACACCCGACGTGGTTTTTCGAACACTAAAGGGTTTTAGTTTTACACCTATCATATATTTTAACTTCCTCGGAACAGTATTGAGTTTTATAAACGTGGTGTTGATGTTTCAAAGCCGGTGTACCTGGGAATATCGATTTTTTGGCCCGTTTTTTATTTCTTATTGCCCGGCGTAAAGTGAACGTATCCCTATTAGGCGTTACGCGCTATATAAATACGCTTGCACAAGGAACCGGCCTCGGGGTATAAATTAAACGCGCTGTATATAAGGACAATTTATATTTATAATTCGTTTGCCGAACGTTTAAGTGCAGCTCGTGGACTGATTTTTAATTAAAATTAAAATATATGGGTTATTTTCATCCGCGAGCATATTTTATTGTCGAATATGCGCGTGTGTCGTTATTTATGCGGCGGTCGTCTTAAGCCGGGCGAATTTAATTTAACGGCACACGTTTTATAATATTATAAAACCGTGTTATTGATCCATATTTCCGAGTTCCGACACAATAATATAATAATATTATTATGATAATTGGCCGGAGACAAAATATATAATCATTCTTCCGCGAGAGATTCGCCGTTCGCGGAGGAAGTTTACGCCGTAGAATACGATATTATATTATTATAAAACCGAGTTAAAATTGAATGTATTTCACTATACAGTGCGTTCGCGTTATTTTTAAATATTTATTCGGCCGGATCGTTTTTTTGAATTTGAATTCCGGTTGGTACTGAAATCAGTGGCGCGAGAGTGCACGGTATTCCGCAACCACGCCCCCGTTTCTGCGGTAGAATTTTTTTTAAATCGACTTACGACGTCTTATCGGGTAGCTGAAAGTTTAGCGAAAATTGTTATAAATCTAGAATTTGTGTTTTTTTTTTTTTTTTGTAAAAACAATATATGTATTTCACACTTTGCTCAGAACGTCATACAAAATATACCGTGGAAAATAATTCGACTTTAGTGATGGGACAGATACGTAACTAGGGGACTAGGGGACTATAGCCTACCCCGTGGGCCGTGCTAATGTATATACTGTTTCAGTGTTAAGTATATATGCGTTTCTAGATATTTCTTCTGACCTTGAAAGATCGGTTCCTCTACTGAACCGTATGAAAACGATTTAAGGAGAAGCACTATGCCAGACTCAATTGGTTAGCCACGGCTAATTTGTTCATAAAAAAAGGCATTAATAAAAATGATATTATAATTACCGTTTTTTTTCAAAATTCTCCCAGGAAAATGTATTTGTTAGAGGGGAGTCAGTGTACACAGTTACAAATTATATCGAGACACATATTATATTCTTAATTCAGAATCAAATATTTTTAGATTCTGAATGAAGCGAATGTAATGGTTTTACAATGATGTTTTTATTTTAGAGATAATGAGGAAAACTTGGTTTTTTGGGTTAAAAAAATTGAAAGATTAAAAATAAGGTTGTTATTGGCAACCGTTTTTATTTATTTTTTGTTATTATTAGGATTTTATTATTTTAAATCTTTTTTAAACAATTATTGTTGTCATGGAAACGCTCATTGTTGTAATCGTTTTACCATAATATGTATATATTACTGACAAATCAACACTAATAACTGAACTCTGCTCAGAATCGTTTTTTCGTTAACAATGGTTTATCGTTGCTTACAGATATGCATTAAATTTCTATCTGTATACTACCTTGAATCTAAAAAAATAATATTTTGTTTTGGTTTGATTTTTTTATTCAAACCAATATAGTTTTAACACGTTCGGATTTGGTATGTCCGTCCTTTTTTGGTATAAATTTTCTTTAAAAGTATTATATTAAAATGCACATATATGGATAAAAACACTATTCTACGTTTTTCGGATAGACGAAACTCCCCATCTTCGTCCATGTTTCGAACAAACGCGTAATTAGCCTTCCCCCGAATTCAAAACCCCTAGCTATACTACTGTGAGCAGCAACTCACGGGTGTTTTTTTTTTTTTCAAATTAGATAAATACATTTAATATAGTAATTTGTGGAAAACTAATTACGTGCATCACAATATTAATAGTTTCGTGTCGTATTACCGAAAAGAATCGACAGCTGCGGAGACACACGCGCATTATGCGTTTTTTAATACGATTAGGCGTCACGAACGCGTATAATAATAATACTGCGTCGGATACGATATGAAAACGCGAACAAAAGGAAAATGTCGGTGGTGACAAGGGAGGATCGTATATTTATTGCGAGCAGTAGAAGCTATAAAAATAATAATAATAATAAAATAATATGTCCTCCGTGCATTGTATGTGTGACAGGGCGGTATACCGAATCATCATATTTTGTATTTTATTTCAGGTATAATAAGTTTTTACAGTATTGACGTGTATCGTCTTTCGAACGAGAATTTGTTTTATCCCATCGGTTTCGGTGGCCTTCCCTTGATAATATATTATTGTTTTTGCTTATGCGTGGCTATTTTCGATCTTCGTTTCGAATTAAAAACCGATGACGGACGATGCGGACGAGTTAATATTCATCGCGCGATAGCGGCCGAAAAAGCGGTTTCTAAAAAGCAATTTTAGTAAAATGGCATAAGACCAACCCGAACGGGACTCGGGCAATCCAGGAGCTGTTCAAGAGCTAAGGCTACAAACATAATATAGACGTCCATGTCATCGTCATACTTTACTTTTTCGGTAACATACTTCATGACAAAGAGCCGCCTACCGACTCGGCTAATTATGTCAATTTTAAATCGGGGGGGGGGGAAGCAACCCCCCGGACAAGATATCCGTGGGTGTTATTATAATTATTGTTAACTTCGGCCGAGAACAACTGCGATCGAATTCGAATTGTTTCGACCGCCGCCGCCGGCACTTTACCGAAGGTCGTCGGTAAAGTTTTCGTCTAAAAGTTGCGGCGTGATGGCGCAGCGGCTCCATCTTTGCAGAACAGCGAAATCGGCTCGGTACCAAGACGCCGCCGCGAGAAACGGATTTTCGGTCTTTTCCGAGTATCCTTTGTCGAGACTTTGCAGTGTACGCAACGCAACGCGGTATATTGTCCGCGCGTACGTACGCGACACGTATTATTTTAATTCGCGTTTACTCTCGTACGAATATGTGTACACAACATACAGAGTGATTCGTTTTTGATTAATCACCGATTTTCTCGGAAGGTTTCGAAGTGAATTTCACTTTTTTTTTTTTAATCATTATGATAAAAATGTTTGAGATTTATTTTAACAATATATTTTCGATTAAGGAACACCCCCTCTACTCTTTTTTAAATACAGATTCGCAGTTAAAGAAAATATTTCTACAAATTTCGAATCGCCAACACTATAAAATATAATATAGGCTGTAGCTTATATCGGTTTACGAGTTGTATGAGTAGAGGAAGATAATTGCACGTCCGGTTTTAGATCAAAAATCGGCAACTGTTTCCTACTCTTCCGGTCTTCGCGTTAAACTGTTTTAACTCGTCGTAAACGGTAAATCCGTTATAAGTGTTATGCGCATCAGAATTTTCTGTTAAATATTCTCTGTTCGAATCTTCGTGTGTGATATTTGAAAACCAAAAGTCTAGTCTCGTATTTAAAGTATGAGCGGAATAGCGGTAAAAAATTGAAAATAGTTTGAAATAAAGCCTAAACGATACCACAATAATTGGGGAAAAAAAACCACAAAAATCAAATTCACTTCGAAAACCTCCGAAATCGTTGATTTTTGATAAATGGATCACTCTGTATGGATGTGTGTGTGTATATGTATATCGGTGAAATGAGGGGCGACTTATTGTTTCCATTGTGCCGGAGTAGGTCGGGGAGAGAGAGAGAAAAACCTTATGACTCACCGAAAACGTTACCTACGGCCATTGTGATGTGTGCCCGCTGCCGTCGTCCCCCTTTGCAGACTCGAAATCGGCGCGTCGCGAGACGGCCACCACCAGTGCGTGTATGTGTGTTCACGGACTCATTAGCGCGACTATTGTTTTCCCGATGGCTTTTCGGTTTTATTGTATATTTTATTTTTTATTTTTTATCCCGAACGCTGCCGAATTATATAATATGGACCTGAGTGTGAAACAAATTACAACTCTCTCCCGTCGACGTCACAGCCCGCAATCGAAAAAGAAAAACTTAGCCCCTCTCTCTCTTTTATACATAATAAAATAATAGGTATTATTATTCTTATAGTTTTATCGTTCATAGACATAAACCTCGACGTATCTCGTTTTTTCCACATTTTCAATGCTACTAAAATAAACATTCAAATTTATTTTCTGATAAATGTCTATAATCGCGAGTATTTAGACAGCATTTAGGACTCCGTTATATAATATTACGTTTCGTTTTTCACGAAGAATCATGTTTTTCTGCGTGGTCCATTTAAGGGAAGTACATTCATTATATCGGAAAGTATTAACCTTTTTTTGGAATTTGTTTTATAGGATCTTTAAGAAACAAGCAGCTCTACGATTTATTAAGTTTACGTTATTTTTTGTCAATTTTATTTGTGGGTGCGCGCGGCTTTTTAATAACGCACCACTACTCTCCCCCGACCACAACTTAAAAGTGGAATATCTCGTCAGCGGATTGACGGAAATCAAAAAAAATTCAAAACCAACATTTAATCTCACTAATACTCCGTCTGTTTATGGAATTTTTAATATAGGTCACCGTTTGAAAATCAAAAGTACGTAATGGTTTCAGCTCCGAAAACAATGGGTGCTGAAAAATAACATAAATGTGAAATTGTTTTGAGAAACATAAACATGTATGAAACACAAATGCCGAAAAACATTGATGTACTGCCCGGGATATAATGAGTGCACCCACTCGAACGGAACATCCCGTATCATTGTTATGATAATTCATATATATAATACAACCGTTTTCGTCGGAAATCGAGATTTCAAATACGAGTCGTTGTTCAAATATAACGTTACCTGTCCATTTGGACGGACCGCAGAGCTGCGGTCCGTCCAAATGGTCCGATGGAAACGATAACGGGTTGTCGATTCGAAACTATCGAGAAAAAAAATACACCGAGATACACCGTCCCTTTTTCTATTTTTTTTCCCCGCCCTCGTGTCGCAGCGGTCTATACGTACGACACGGGCACGCGTCACGTCCGATTAGGAACACACCGCCGCGGGTCGTTATATTTGACGACGACGACGGCTATATCGACTCCGGCAAATCGTCCGACAAATTGACGTTTTTCCCTATTCATCACAGACGTGTGCGCGCTCGCGCGCGCGTGTAACGCGTTAACAATTCGTACGTAGCTATATAATAATATAATACGAACCCGATATATATATATATAAAATAACAATTTATAAACGTGTTTTTTTCATTGAAAACCGTGTAAAAACGGCGTCACGCGCGATGTCAGCCGATCGAATCCGTCAAAACGAAATCGTCGAGAAAAAAACGTATAAAACAATGGTCGCGATCGCCGGAAAAAAAAAAAAAACTGCTCGACACGAATAATAATTGTCAGCGGGCGTGGACGGCGGTCGGAGGGGGACAGGGGAGGGGGGAGGGGAGGGGAAATCACTATTATATTATTATTATTATTGTTATTATTTGTATTACGTTGTGCTGTTCGCCGCGGTTGTATACGCCGCGCTATTATATGTATATCACAATATTTTGCCGCTCGTGCACTCGGATAAAACATTTCGACCCGACAATAATAATTATCGTGCACACGCGTACACCGTGTGACAATTAATCCGCGTGCCCGGTTTAAACTTGCGCGGGTATAAATTGATTTTATTTTTTCCGGTTCCGCGTTACCGGAGTCGACGACGAAAAAAAAAATAAAAAACGAAAAACGCGGAAAAAAATTATATCTTCGTATGGTCATACGAATCTCGTCGACCGCATACACGTATGCCCGCCCGCACTGCTGCTTACAGCAATAATAATAACAATGATATTATTATTACGTTACTAAACTATGATCATATACGAAATAAAAATGTATTATATCGCTCGTTAACAATAATAAAAGCTGGTAAACATTGTTCCATTACAGTCGCACACGAGTATTGTTGTTGAAACCGAAAGTCCGATTGATCGCGTCGGTCGTGTTCATGTAGCATTATTTTGTTACGCGTTATTGCGACGACGAACGATTATTATATCGAAATATTATTATTATAATAATGATAATAACCGTGTCGTGATTGTTTTCCCGTCATTTTTTTTGGGGGGGGGTTTCTTTTTTTTTCGTTTTGTCACACTATAATAACGATAACACGTTTACGCGCCTCGCTCTTGTAAACGATATAATAATCCCGGACCGAAAAATACCGCGTACGCGGAATACGCTCGTCTCGTTACGAATATAGGGATCAAAAGGTTGCGCACTCGTACAATTAAAAAAAAAAAAAACTAACGAGTAGCTATAATGCGTATTAATGAACGCGGTGCTTAATTCACGGAGCTTAATGCGTATTTGTTGTTGATAATAATAATATATATACGTAAACAAAACCATTATTCACGCGTGCGTAACGCACAATCGTTTTTTTATTTCTCTCGGACGATTCTATTTTCAAAACATATCGCGTCGAATTTCGTTAATATTTTTTCTGGCGTCTCGTCCGCAACAAGGCGTCGAAATCGTTTTTTTTTTTTTTGTCATTCATTCAAACCGTTTTGTTTTTTTCTCGTCGAATTTTCTGCGAAATTAGAGACTATATTATATCGCGCTCGTGCTGTGTGTCTGTTACTACTTGAACCCGGAGAAGAAAAAATTCGTACAACAGTTTTCGATACAAACCGTATAAAACGTTGAGAATTGCCAAACGGCATAATGGTATGATTGATCGCTAAATGGTTAAATTATCGTTATGCACAATAAATATGACATATGCCTTCTTTGCCAAACGAAAATTACATCATATAGTGGGCTGCAGGTTATAATTAGTTTTCAGTGAACACAAGTTAGAATGCACGTTGCGCATGCGCTTGCGCTGTTTATAAAAGATAATAAAAGGCATACAATTACACGAGACAAAATTTTATAGGAAAAAAGAGGGAACATTTAATATATAACTGTACGCAATGGTTAACCATTGCTAACGAAAAACTATTCTGAGCGAAGTTCGGTTAATAGTGCTGCATTGTCAACAATATTATGCCATATTATGATAAAATAATTATATAATATGCGTTACATATTTTCTTTAATAATATTTGTTAAATTGTGCCTATTTTCCCGTTTTTCCTACGATTTTTACCATTTATTGAAAAAACTCTTGAAAAAATCAAAAATAACCTCCTGAAAGTACCACCTCAGTCAGATTCCCTTTCAGAAAAAGTGCTATTATTGAAAATCGGACCAAAATAGTTGGTAGAAAAGTTGTCCACAGAATAAAAATAAACATCATTGTAAAACCAAAATCCTAAACTATGACTCGAGTCCTTCTCCCCTGAAACCCAAGATATATCTAGGTGTATAAATATTTTTCCCGCTACTTTTGACATTTTTAGCGAATCCTTCTGGATGAAATGAATTCGAAATCGGGAATTAGCGTTATTGTTTTATAGGTGGATCGAAGTGATATAAATTAGATTGAATATGCAATTCATCACACATTTTTTTCGAAAGAAGGGTGTTTTATTAGCTTTTAACGACCCTATATTGACCCAATAAAATCAAGGCAGTGACATTTTATCCACGCATGACGTTAATATCGAGAAAATGATTTTTGACGGTTTCAACACTCACCCCTATAATTTTTATGCTAACATTTCACCCTTTTTCTTTAAAAAAAAAATAGTTTACAATGGCGCCGTACTAATGTTTTATATGTGTGGCGATAAACAGAGTTTTTAATTTTTCGTGTAGTTTTTTTAATAATTGAGTAAAACCGGAAAAAAAAACGTAGAAAGAACAGGAAAGTTTACGAAAATAATACTTTTATAATTTTCAATTTTGTTTTTTAATTGCGATTCGGTTAAAAAATATTTGAACTTATATTTCCCTTTTCTAAAAGCAGTACAATTTTCCAAACATTTGAGCCATTTTTGAGAAGTTTTTAAACATTATAATTTCGGGAGTTTTTCGCGTAGGTAATTTTTATTCGGTAGCCGATAGATATTCTTTTGATAAAATTGTTAGACGTAACAGAAATGCTCATCTACTATAATCAAAAATAGATAAATAATAACAATACTATCATGTACATGATTTCACTCTGTATAGCTTGCGTACAACACCGTGAATTAGCTGTAGCCGCTGTTGTAGTTTTAGAAATTTATTAGGTACTATTGGTTATTTACAGTAAAACTATTAATTAAATAGTTATAGTTATAGTTAAATAGTTATCTGTTTTTATTAATGCCATCACACAGTACACGCTACAGCAGTCTAGGAATAGACTAGTTCGCGTTATTTTTAATATTATGTCTACTGCTCCTTATATTAATTGTAAAACGTACAATATTTTATACTAAACTATACCAGTTCTAAAAGGTATACCCATCCCTTAAATTAGGTGTGACAGCTAACACATCTAATACATAGATTTGGCGCCACTGGTAGTATAGTTTTAGTTTTATTATATTATTCGGGTACTTACTATTTATTGTTTTACAAAATTTATTTCTCTAGGCAATACGAAATGGGTAGAGAGAAATTCGACTCTTGTGACGAAGCTCTGCTACAGATGGGTGTTTTTTTATTTATTCATATAACAAAGAGAAATAGGTACCCACTGTAATAAATAATATTATCCTTATTCGAAAACATTATATTATACCTGATGTGTAACAATTTAAATTTGAAAAGTGAATATTTTCGTGTTAATAAAAAATTGTTAAAAAAAGAATATCGGTGTAAATATATTTGAATAGTACTATAGGAATGTTTTTTTGTTGAAGTTTTTACAAAGCTCCGATAGCAATTTTTTTACTTTATTCGGTTTGAATATATGTATACTGCTTTAATTTCCCCCGTATTGTGTTTTGCTTATTATAATTTTGAACGAAATTAAAAAAAAAAAAAACGACGTAAATTATTGTTCTCTATATTACACTATACGTATTCGTCGAGTTTTACACACGCATACTAAACTGAAACATTGTATTTTAGGCGCTTTTCGGAAATTTGTTGACCGTCGTATAATACAGACAACAATCCCCAACTCACGACCCTCCCACCTTTCGGTCACCGTTCTACGGTATCGTGTGTGTATAAGATAATCCACCGGATAAAAAAAAAACAAAATAAAATAAAAAAGGGACGGCCAAAGGGGTGAAAAGACGTGGTACCGATGTCCGTTTCGATTTGCTGCAAATTGCTTTTTGGCAATTTATTATCATTTTTATCTCGGCCAAGTGCGTGTATAAAAACCAACGGCAACGGCGGTTGTTGTTGTGGCTTTTTAGCCAACAGCAGCAGCTAGTGGCCAGCAGGTCACTGTGACCATCGCACGCGAACACTGCACTCACGCACGCACACCAGTGATAAAAATTAAACCATAGTCCTCTCCCTCCCGGAACCTCCCGCCATGCCTTCCCCTATGTATATAGGATATGCGTATCCGGGAGTATCCTTTTCCGGGTGTACACGCAATTGTTGTCGCCGGGGCTGCCCTCCCTTCTGCAGCAGCCGTCCCGACCGCGTGATTTACGGGCCCGAAAGCCATTATACTCTGCTACTGCTGCTGGCTACCGGGTGAATGGATGGCGTCGGGGTGGTCCAGTTTTCCACCTCCCCTTCTTTTCGCTTTTATATTTACGTATTATATATTTTGGGCCGGGCAACGATTTGTTGGAAACGAATATTCGTATAATTAGTCGCAATCACTGCACAAGCGTAACCCGAGTGGGTTCACTTGCTTTGTATTGCTCCGACGAAGAAATTTTCGCATGGTTGCAACCGGAAAATTTGATTGATTTTTTTTTTAAATATCCAAATCTGATCTGTTCATAATCAATTTCTTTGTATCGGCATACCGGATGCAATCAGATTGTCTCATCGTTCCTTCGATAAATGCTTTCCTGAGTCTTTCTTATGACCATTCACCCGCTCTTCGAATGTATGTTTAATAGAAACTAATTATTTTTCCGCTCCTTTCATTTATACTATTTTAACAGGAACCTTTTCTCCCCTTAATACTTAAATACTTCT
Organism: Cinara cedri; assembly: GCA_902439185.1. Taxonomy (NCBI): domain Eukaryota; kingdom Metazoa; phylum Arthropoda; class Insecta; order Hemiptera; family Aphididae; genus Cinara; species Cinara cedri. The sequence continues at coordinate 979,404 of CABPRJ010001895.1, forward strand.
AAATCGCTTCTCATTTATCCAACTGACCCTCATCATTCTTCTCCAAATCCACATTTCCATCGCCTCTTAAATAATAAGATGATAAGACACAATTTGTTGTAATTTTTCACTCGAAATTCGGAGTTTGTCACCTCGTTTTAATACCCGAACACTATTTTATACATCGGCACTTACATAAAATGCACATAGATACTTTGGCACAAGCTAACAATGCACATTTTTTTATTATTTGACCTCCCCAAAACTCTGGAATTATAACTTCATTTTAACATCCAAAACCGTATTTTTATTTCCGAGTGCTCGGAGAAGCTGTTGGATGGTGCGTGAGTAAATTACATTTTCGTGAGTTTCACCCGTGATGAGTGATGTCCATGACCGTTTGCCCTGCATCTTTGCCGTATAGTAGCGAATAAAAATATAGTGACTAATATTTAAAGAGAAAAAATTCAATTTTCCGAAAACAACGCCAATACCCCAGGTACTTCATACACATAGCTAAACATTAAATGTACGTGATAAAACCTGTTCAGGCGTAAGCCCGGGTCGCGGTTTATAACTTATAATAGGACTTTGCATATAGAAGCGCCTAACCGTAAATAACAGTGTATAAACTTGCGAACGACTTAGCGGCAGCGTAGGTATATTATAGTCGATTTTACCTTCCAAAATTCTACGATATTGCCTGCGTGGTTCTATAATACGTCTATACATTATACACGTTTAATGCCGACAACCAGAAATGGGCGAAATACTTCGAAAAGAGTATCTAGACACTTGATAAATTTAATTTCAGTCTCTAATATATAGGGACATGATAGATACTGTAAATACTTATTGTGTAATAAGTATACGCTATTTTATCAATATTTTACATGAATCACGTTTTTTTTTTTTTTTTTTTTTTTTTTTTTTATTTACACGTGCTCTCTATAGAGTGTGTTTACGCCATACTTATATTTTATACCATTGCTTTAAACAAGGATATTAACCATGGTATTTTAATACACATTTTTTTTTAATATATTACGCGAGCTGTATTTACGAGTATGTAAATGCGACGTTAGATTTGTCACTACTCGATAATATCAGGCTGATCGCGGACATTAATTAATTGGGGACATATCGGTACCCAGTGAATTTCCCAGAGTCGTTAGGTTCCGTTGCGTGTTTAAATATTTTCAATGCACATTTTAAGGTTTTACAACGCATTAAATTCGCAGCCCCAATAATAATACATTATACGAGTTTGATTATTGTGTAAACATTGAATCACTGAACCATTATTGGATCAACCAGATGGCCGTGCATGTATATAGTCGGTATCCTGAATTCGCGATGGTGTTGTATATTTTATTATAATCGCACAAGTGTCGACAACGACAACAACTGCTGCAGCTGCAGCAGCGGCTTATAGTAAAGCTATCGGTTGATTTGCATATAATAATACGTGGAATCGTTGGACTATGACGGAATTGGCTCTTCAACTTGGCAGCGCGACAAAATACGCGCACCTATATTATTGTCGCGTGTATCGTCTTTGCTCATTTTCGACGAGCGCGGTACTGCATAGGTATACAGGACGATCAATCTATCGTGAGAAAATCATTAACTCGGAAAGTATTAATTTTTTCCGGAATTTGTTTCATAGAACATTTAAGAAACAAGCGACTTTACAATTTTACATTTACGCGTTATTTTTTGTCGCCCTTATTTTTGGGAGTGAAATCACTATACCTACTTTTGATTGTCAAACGGCAATCTATATTAAAAATTCCATAAATGGATGGAGTATTAGTTTTTAATAAAAGTTGGTATTTAAATTTTTAATTTCCATCAATCCGTTGACGAGATATTCCGCCTTTACGTTTGGATCGGGAGGGAGTAGTTGTGCGTTATTAAAACGCCGCGTACCCCGCAAAAAAGAATGATAAAAACATTAACGTAAATGTAAAATACTGTAGAGCTGTTTTTTTTCTTAAATATTTTATACAACAAAGTCCAAAAAAATTAATACTCTCCGATATAATGAGTGTCTTACGATAGATTGATCACTCTGTATATACTGTATAAGTTAGGCGCCTGCACGAAAAACTCGGATAATTTATCTATCACGAAAATTCCGCCGCTTTGTACAGTATTACGTAAATTATCCCCGAAGTGCTGGTTGAATTATTAAATAATAAAAACAGGAGACTAGAATTTGTATTATGAGTATTTAGAATTAATAATATGATAACAACAATATTAACTGCCACGAACTTTGTAAAAATTTGTATTTTTATTATAAATACCTGCGTGTTTGAATATCAAGAAAAAAATTGTTCTAATTTTTCTAACCCCCTCTCCACAGAACGAGATTGAAGTTCGAATTTGATTTGAATTGTTCTAAATTGAATTTAGTTTTTAAGTAAGACAAACGAACAAAAATCGTTTCTCGTGTAATAAATATTAATCGTTCGTTCAATATAATAATACCATTATTGTAATCTTCCGACGGGATGAAGATAATATTATTATTATTATTATTATCCGTTGAGTCGGTGACGGTGTTTATGCGCATTACAATTTCAATATAAAGAGATCGTGGAGCTGTCGAGGCGAACGTTCCAAAGACAGTTCGACCGAACACGCACTTTTCTACATTCACGCGTATGTTATTATAAGACGCATACGCACTTAATGTTATCTTTATACAGATACCAGACGGATCAGCCGAACACAATAACAATATTAATGTGTGTTGCGCCACCGTAATATACGCGGTTGGGCCTAATAGTCTGTAAGAGGAAAATATAGAAAGCGCGAGAAGAAAATGAAAAATAACATAATATACCTGCCCGCGATTTACGACCGTTAAATATTAATGCGCGCGTAACAGGTTATAATAAACAATAGGTAGGTACTTACGAAGTGACCTCACGCGTTAGAGTTTAAAAATTACCTAATACGAATAATACGAGGAAATCGATTTTTAGCAAGAAAAAAAAAAAATAATAAAAACGCTCATTAATACAGAGAATAGGTACTGGATAACTGATATGAAAATATTAAAAACCTACGTTTATTTTGGACGCACGATAATTTTAACATAGGTTTTCTTCCGGCATACCATCTTACGTTCAGTGGAGCCCGATCAAACCGAATAACCGCAGACGCGACGACGTACAACTCGACCTGTCGAAGAGTATAAGATCGAAAATAAAACCAAAATATTATACGCCCCGTAATGTTGTATTGCATCAACGAAATTAACTTATTTAACATGCGTCACATTGAGAGTACATACACGGCGGTACACACTGCAACTATTTTATATTATAATATACATTTCATAAATTCGAAATACCATTTGAAACTTATATTTTAACGTTCGTATTTACAATCCGAATTAAATCGGTCTCGAATTGAAAACGAAATTAATTTCCATATATAATAATTGTAATGTAATATATTATAATATAGACTTCAATTTTTGCTCGTAAAGTTTTTAATGTGATACGCGTACAATCTAATTTAAAACGTATTATGCGTTGTATATGTCACCGAATCTCCGTATTTCAAGAATAATTTAATTCGAGTATGTATACACTACGATTTCAGCAGAGACAAAGTTTTATTAAAATTAAAAATAAAATTAGCAGAGGGGAACAAGACGGGGCAATATTTCCCGCCCCCCGGGTTTTTAATTCCGTATGAAAAGTATGCAAACGTACGGACGACTAAAAATATTCTTCATTAATTTTTTTTTAAATTACCTTTGTTCCCTGTGTACAAAAGTCTACAGACCGGTGGCATTTGTATGGGAGACGGTAGGTGAATCGCCTTACCTCTTTTGCAGCCGTTTAAACAGTTTTTGTTTCTATTTTTTACACAAGTAAAATAAGAAAACAGTTCGTAACTACGTAAACTCGAATTGAATTTTGTTCGAGATTTATAATAGCGCACTGTGATAACGGCGAGCGATTATTACTTATACCATATACGGAATAAATATTTTATTTTTATTCGCATTTAAGCGGTATGGCATTTTCGGCATTTTTCGGGGAAGAAGGAGGGGGTGATTTTGAAAATTTAACTAACCTCGTCCCTTCTCCGTTGTTGAACGTCAGTTATATATCCGCCTTTGCTGTGGACCCCCACACTTAGTACACATCGCGATAACGGTAATACGAGTAATTACTAAATTACCTTTAGGTACTCCGATATTGTATACCAACTCGTTAAATGTTATTTCTACGTTATGTATAGGATTTAACGTGACATTTGAAATGAAATAGTAATTATGCACGGAGTTTAAACAATGTGAAAACGTGTAAATGTATACGCACGAAATGTTAATATAATAATCGTCCTCCAGAGAGATACCTATAATATATCATACGAGCTACTATATAACATTATAATACGTAATAGTATAGTAGGTATATACTATATGAATAAAGTTATTAAAATATTATTACGCGCGTTCGAACGATATTCCGAATCGAAAGCGACTTATTTAAATAATTGTATTTCACTTATATTTCAGGTTTTTTTTTTTTTTTTTTTTATTATCAGAAAACCGTTCGATCCTAACGGAAAATGAAAAACAATAAAATTAATAATTCGTTTATAAACGTATACGCGTTGCAGTCGCGCGGCGTGGACGGACGGAGAAGAGTGTGTGTGTGTGTGTGTGTGTGTGTGTGGTATTCTCTTCTGCCTTAACAATTTGCATTATTTCAAAAGTACCCCCCCGAGGCCCGACAAAGGGTTGGATTTCCACTTTCAACAAATGTATATGTAATAATAACGCGTTCGCACGTCGCCCCGTATGGAAATTCCGGGAGCGAGGAAATAATAATAATAATCAGAATCAGAAAATATATATTTATATGTATACATACTTACGACTCGTATATGGACTGCAGGGGACACACGCGCCGGCGAAAACTCAAATCGTATACCGTAATTTATCGGACAGAAATGGGGTCTAATTGAACGTAGAACGGGTACAGCTTGTTATAATAAATACGGCACTCGTATTTCGGCATAGGTATCGTTGTTGCGGAAAAAGCAAAATTATGAAACGGGCTGAGAAACAATGCCGATGGACGATGCGACACTGTTTTTAGATTGAAAGTCAGAATAGGGAATTTCTACAGAATTATCGTATCTATGGCTTGGTACAAGAAGGGTCGATGTCAATTTTTTGGAAAAAAAATTCAGTCAAAAAAAAAAGTACACGATTTTTTGTTTTTTACGTAAAAATTGTTTGAGTTTTTGTACAAGTTGAATACTACACAAACATTTTACATTTAATAAAATACACAGAGTCTTGTGGAAATAATAATTTCAAAGCCCATTTCCCAACAATCACAAACTTTGACATTTGCCCTCTTCCACCAGGCCACAGATATTATAATATAATGTAACTCAACAAATATATGTATCTGTACGGAACGATAAACCATTGCTATCGAAATACGATTCTGATTGTTGTAATATATTAGTCGTATTTTTTTCTTTCTAGTTGCGACCCGAAAATCATCAAACATCATAACTCAACAAATGTACAGTTTTTCTCATTTATTAACGAAACTACACCGAAATTCAAAAAATTTCTTCCTTAATACACCAACTAGAAAAAAAAAATGAAGAAGTCCTCAATATCTTGAACATCAAACCCTTGAACGTTAAAATTTGTAACCGAGAATTACCTTAAAACTAAAATTTCAAAAAAAAATACGTTTACATTTTGAACAAGCAAAATGATGAAAATCAATAGTTTTAAATAATTGTTAGTCACTATTTAGAATAAGCGTTGTATTAAATGGCAAAAGCTTGAACTTCATTTTTTTATCATCTCGTTCGAGACCTTCAATATCTTTAATATCAAAACCTTTAACGGCAAAATCGTAAACACAAGGAACCGTTATGGTTGTTCCTATATAATTAATATTTTAAGAACAACCACAGCATTTATTGTATTCAAAAGTAGACTTTTAAGGAGAAACTATAGGCAACCACATCTGGTTTCAAGGTTTTAATATTTAAGGTGAACGTTTAAAATATTGACGTAATAATAAATAACATATTTGCCGTTCAAGATTTTGAAAGTCTCGGGGGCAAATTCAAAATTATGACGATTGTCTGTTCAAATTAATGATTATGATTTATTTTAAAATTTTGCTGTTTTCAAAATGTTAACAAATTTGTTTTGTCAAAATGTTAGTTTTCAAATAATTTCTGGTTTAAAATATCAACGTTCAAGAGTTTAATGTTTGACCGTTTGCACGGCGTTCAAAACACGCTACGAGAAAGTTCCTATATAGTTTTTGATTGGAGCAAGATATCTAGTAGAAAAGTCGTTTACAGGTAAAAAACCACACATCATACTAATTTCTCACAACGCTCAGAATCCAAAAAAAAAATTATTGTTTCGTATTTTCGTGTAAGATTATCATTCACATTATGTCGAATGTAACGAAATTACTTCAATTGATTTTTAGTTTTAATAATATTGTTTAAGATTTGCACGAAACATCAAATGTTTTCTCCCATCAATTATTTTGATAATTACAATTTATTTTTAAACAAAGTTTCAATTAAAACGGTATATTTTTTGTAACTGATAATAAAAAGACATATAATTCTGACTAATACACGCATGTAATAATAATAATCGTCCTTTGTTTCGTTATAATATTATAATGTCTACTATAAAACATAAATAAAGGACAAAGGTTAGAAAAAAAAAAATTTAGATTATATATAACGATTGTATTTTTTTTCCTATCATTTTTACTCGGTTAAGAATGTTGAATTTGGATTAAATAAATTTAAAAAAAAAAAAAACGAATTTTAAACCGACTATTCAAAAATAATTGAACGAAAAACGATTTGGGTTTTTTTTTTCCATTATTATTATTATGCTGTTTATTTATCGCTGCGTAAAAATTGGATTCTATATTATGTGATGATGTGGCCGATGTCCTCTGGTCGTAATCTTGTAATTTATTTTCGATAAATTAATATTTTCCCGAACGAACCTATTCACCGTGACAGGATAAAAACTTTAGGTGCTGAGTCAATTTAATCAATCCTCCCGCGTTATCGAAGATAAATGTTTAGCAGTAAGGTATTAAATGCGGCGGTTCTGTTGTACAACTATATTTATAACGGGAGCGAAAAATAAAATATTGTTCAAAGCTATCGTTGCACGTATTTAGACAAAGCGTAATATTTAATGTCTTTCGATAAATCTATATTAAGTCGTATACATTGACAGTCATTCAATTTCAATATGATGAACCGACTTTAAACTCGTGTACGGATAATACGTTTCAATTTTTTTTTTCTCTCCAATTTTATAAAACCAAATCCAAATGCTACCTACCGTTATATTATTTTATTTCGAATTCTCGTTTTTATAATTTTACGTACTCGCCCGTATATTGCAGGGACGGACAAGATAAACACAAAATACTAAATACTGTAATGTATAACGAATATTTCAATACAAGATATTCGATATTTAAATTTGATGAATCTAAATGCCAAATACTACCTATACATAATACTCGATAACTAAAATACTAATATATTAATTTAAATAGTTCACTCATACAGTATCTTAAAAAGAAAAAAAAACGCGATACGTTATTTATTTGAAACATTTTACGAAATTCCCCAATTTTCGAATAATCATTTTCAGTATTCGTAATTAGCATACAATTAACTATAATTAACTACAATATGTAGCGACCATCTATGGGGAAAATACTTCATTATCATACCCGGGTATCTAGATATTACGTATGTAAGATGTTCGATACTTGTATCAAAGATATTTCTCAACACTGCCTATATGTATAATTGCTGCAAAAAGATATTAGAATATAGTTATGGATACAATTTTTCGAATTATGTATAAAGTACACCGAGTTTCAGTCTGATAGTAATAAATTCGATTTATCTGATATGGATCTACGCATTTTCGTTTTTCGACCACAATATAAGTATTTTGCGACGAAACTGTAAACATATTTGATTGCGCCGGTCGGTTTTCCGATGTTTGGACTAATATAATAATGATAATTTGTATTTCTCGGCTTCGAACCATAACCATCGAGTTTAGGTTTTTTAAAATTATTATTATATAATTTAAGTACATGTTCGAAAATGGTGCAGTATTTTTCGCCCTAATAGTGTCATTGCAAATAATATTATGAATAGACAATTTTCCAACGAGGAAGACATTGGTGATGATGAGCCAGTCATTATTAAGTAATTAACAATATTGTTATTATATATTCCGTGTGTTCTCCATAATTGACAAAAAATATTGGCAAATACTTTTGGCCGGCACCCGTGTATAAGATTTCTATTTTTCCGTATGTTCACAAAACAAAAAGATTAACTAAAAGATTAATAGTAATTTAAACCGCTAATGGTCTATAAAGATGTATACATTTTAAAATATCTAGATAATGATAAGAGATAAGCGCTAAAATAATTATCTAGATGAAGATAAAAGATGTAGAACAATTTTATTTTTAATCAGAAATTTTTATCTAGATAAAGACAAAGATAAATGTGTTCATGACCTTTGTTAAAGCTATATGTACTAAAAATAGTAAGAATACCAGATTTGGTACACATCCAGATGTAAAAATATTAAGCGTGACGGTTGATGTGGTTTAATAGTTTATTTATCTAACTTTTATATAGTTATCTGAGACGATTAAATTATTCACCACAGATAACTTATGTCTCATTTATCTGGATAAAATAAACGATAAACATATACCTATCTAAATGATTTATTAAGATAAAACACTGATTAATAACCGCGAATTCCGTGGACGACGATTAAATCAAAAAATGTTGAAATATTATAGACAAGTTTTAGTAAATTAAAATACGATCTCGCGTTGAAAACTTTTACATTTACGTATAATATTATCATAATTATTATTTATATATGTTCGTTTATTATGTGCCTAAATATAATACCGAGAGCAACTCGACATTTATGAATAAACTTACGGTCGGCGGTCTTGAAAATGCTCACCATTTTATTTCAATCAATTTAGCAAGTTTCGCAAGCGAGTGTAAAATATATGCATATAAAAGCAAACTTACTTTTTTTTTTCTTTTTTTTTTTTAATTAAATAGGTCACCCTTTTACATCGACGCATAAAATAATATAAAGTTAAAATAAAAATCCGGTTCAAAGATGAAAGTCCATTATAAACTTTATTTCAATAATTCAATATTATTATAAATACGTGTACGAATATATTATTATTTTTTTTTATTTTCTTACCATCTTTAACAAAATACAATACGCCATAATAATATATAGAAAAAAATAAAAAATACTCGTAAACCATATTTTCACGATTGACAGTGGCTGTGTACACACAAGAATCATGACATACGCGAATAACGACAACATAACAATGCGTCATTTTAATCAAACCACCGTGATTACCATACGGTACACACGCACACAATGAAACATAATTTTTTTTTCACCCTAACCAAGACTTACTCGCACGCGTCTTTTTTTCAACTACTCGTGGTGACAATAATAAATACTATAGAATGACGACGACGTCGAACTGTCAGTCATTCTCGCGCGTTATTCGGTCCATTGGTTTTTCAAATATATTCGAATATAATAATATAATATAATAACTATAGAGCTGGGAATGTAATGTCCCGTTAAACCCCGAAAATGTCCTGAAAAAAATAAATACTTTTATGATCACCAACAAATTCAAAATAATGCACTCAAAAAAAAAAGAAAGGAAAAAAAGACTTTCAAATCAAAAAATTCTAAACAAAATGTCTTGGTCTCATTAAAAACCAGCATCACGCGGCGAAATTTGAAAAACAATGTAAAATGAATTAAAATCCTAACTCTCACAAAAGATCATCATTACGATGTAATGTGACACGCGTCTGTTTTAAACTCCTCAAACTTCTAAACACCGAATTGTTATTCGATCAATTTCTACTGGCTACACCTAATATATTGTAATCAGACCATCACAATTATGGAAAACAATTTCCCATAGTTTTGAGGACATATTATCGAAAACTAATTCATATGACACAACGTATGTAAAAAGCGCTTGAAGTCCCCTTTGGGAATTGGGATTCTTAATATAATATTTTAACATTCGAGGGTGAAAATATCCCTTTTCAGACATTTTGTCGAATGCTGTTGGACGCAATCACGCGTCAATATTCGTTAAAAATATGCAATTTATTAAATTATAATATCATTAAAAGATAAAAATGTAAAATCCGCCGAATACTTAGTTATAAAACGAATTATACGTTGAACAAATTACGACAACGAACATATAGATTATAGTCGATAATCGATTAATAAGCAATACACAGATTGATAAGAAAAAAATGACGAATATATCGGCTCTGAACGTATAAATAGAATGTTGAAAATATTTGATCGTCGAACAACACCTAAATTTCCGATAGTATCGCTGTAACCTGGCATACAACAAATCGATCGTTTTAAACTATTCTGTGTGGGTTTTATCGAGACACGATGAGCGTACGATCACGATGACTTTTCCCTGAGCACCGAACGAATCGATTCGATCCACGACAAATAAACATCACTGCAGTCTAACGATAGCCGAAAGTTTAAAAACGAGAAATAACCGCCGAGCCGCGACGGAATAGGACCCGTGATTTTCGTCCGCGCGTTATTGTCCGATTAATACAATGTATTATATATATATGAAAAAAAAAAAGAATTAGGAGGTGCCCTTGCACGGGCATCATGATAATAAAAACCGTTGCGAACGAAAAACCAGCAAAAGCCATTAGACTTTTGCCGTATACGTATTGTTATATAGGAGGTATACCGCGTGTACCGTTACACCGCGCGATCGTAATTCATATAACATAGTTATTGTTTGAGCTATTTCGGAAAATACGTTTTCTCCCCTCCGTTTTTCCGTCTTTCTTCCCCTTTGTTCCCTGTATAATAATTCCGCCCACCTTTCCCACCTGCATCACACGCGGTCCACTGTAAACACTCGCGATATATATATATAATACAATATTATATTTTATATACAATATGTATATATAATAAATGCGGCGACTTTTTCCTCCACGTCCGCGGTCTCCCCTCGTCCGTGCGTTATTATTATATCGCGTGCCGGTATATACTGGCGCGTAAGAGCCAGTCGATATATCCCGAAATATCGTCAAGTCCCGCACGCACCCGTGTACACGTATACAGTCCAGGGTAGCTCCCTAGCTGCAATTATTGTGGCCCGTGGCCCGGAAATCGACTTTTCGAGTTATTAAATAATATAACGCGCGCACTATACGCGTTTCGAGGGGCGGGTAGTACGGTGTGTGTATAGACGTATACGGGGACGTATTATAGGTATACACTATACTGCGGACGTATAAACCCATGAACCACGGAAACGCGTAGAGTCCCCTCTCCCGGAGGAGGGTTCGTCTGGCGGCGGTGGCGAAGAAAACTAGCTCGATTTGCATTCGAACGTGCGCGTTGTACGACATAAATCATAAATACCGTCGACTGCCGTGGGGCCAAAGGCGGCGGCCACAATATTCATATTATATTATTATATTAAAAAAAAAAAACCTAACGGTTTCGACTCCCTTGTCCCTAACTCTCGTTACCGTCGCCGTTCCGTACGTTTATTTTTTTTTTTTTTTTTTTACACGCAGTTTTCGATCGCGTAAACTTTGGTCGTTCGTACCGCTGCACGTACTCTCTTGGGTACCGATTAATACGGCAAAAAAAAAATTAAATTATGTGTATAAAAAGAAACAAGTCCTTAACGTATTTTATTGGCTACGGCCGCCCATCGTCTCCCGTGACCGTCGCGCGTTAAATCGCGTCATCTATAAACACTTCACGTATTCTGCCGCGGCCATCGCCGAAAACGTTAGCGCGTCACGAATGTCCGCCGAATAAAATGATTGGATGAATATGCGGAACAATAACGACGAATCGAATTACTGGCGAAGAAGAAAAATTATAGATATGAGAGAAATGGCAAAAGTACCCAATAATCGGCTACTAGGGGAAGGGACAAAGGCAAAACGAACACAGGCAACGAAAAAAGTCTGCAAGGCAGTAACATTCAGTGGTGACTATGAAAAAAAAAGCTTGTATGTAGAGGAAATGCGCGAATAGGCCTAAAAGAGATATTGGAAGTGACGGTCTGTGATGAAAGATTTCAGACTTTAAAGGTTATATTATGACGATGAACGATCATTTTTTTTTTTTTTTCTATACATTATGTCGTAATAATTATGATAACGAAGAATGCAAACGTGCGTATGAATTATTGTGATTTCTATCGGAAAAGTTTTCACCGAACAAGTTACCAATGTTCTTCCCGTCTTCATTTGCCTTGACCTTACCTAACCTCCGTTGGTTTTTAACAGTTTACCACTCTTTTATTACTTAAATCCTTTAACTCCTTGCAACTATCCGTATCCATGTCCATCGTGATTTGTTTCACGTACTTCGTCCTTTATGGGCTTCCTCTTTCGATATGACCTTACACGACGCGTTTCATTAAGCTATCATTTTGTCCCTTCTGACTTTTATACTACGTGAAAGTTCTCGTTTTTTCCATTATTCCGCAGTTCAGTGCTTTTTCAGTGTCTATTATTCTTTCTGTCCATTTAATCGTACACGCTTTTCGATAACGCCATGTTCAAGTTTCGCCAACATAATATAGAGCCACACTCCACGCATACGCTTTCGGGAAATGCCGGTATGTCATGAAACGCTCTCGTCGCTCGTGGCTATCCCGCAGCTATAACTACGCGTCTGCTTAAATTCGACCGTATTCCGTTATTTATTACTTCCCGAATGATTCGAGTATAATATCGTATACTCGTTCCCTGTGTACGCGTTACACGTATTTTATAATGGTACCTGCAGGACTGCAGTATAACAACGGTATCCGGGAAAATAACCCGATGTCGAATGTAAAGATGAGAACGACGTCGGTGCTCGGAAAATATTAACCGTTCGGACGAGCTATTATTCGGTTTATTTTTGGATATCCGTGCCAAATCGATATATGGAATAATAATAATAATAATAATAATAATATTATAAAGTCGCGAGCCAAAGGGATCGTCGGCGGACTTTTATTATACGAGACGATGACGACGATGTCGGCTATAACAATATATTACGTATATATGATACACTTCTTGCATTACGGCCGCACAGTCAAATCTCCCGAAACCGCAATATTGTATTGAGCGCGGTAATAACCGCAAAACGCGAAGAATATCGTGCACCGCAAAACGATTGAATGTGTGTATACAACGTTATATTATACGGAATAATAGCAGAGGATACTAACGATTTATTTTATAGTTTATATTATACAGATAAGACGCGGCCGTTATAACCTCACGCAAGACAACTGCTACGAGAGCGTTTCTTTCGCTTAACGATGAATACCATCATCATAATGTTATTATTATTATTATTATTATAGATCCCGGACCGTTTTTCGCAATCCCTCCTGTCCCTCCCCCCCCCCTGAACCCACTGTTTAAATAATAATGCGAAATTGACGACGTTTTTCTTCAAACAGACAATAATAATAAGAATAATAATTTCCAATCGCGTCGTCGTGTATAATACATATGTATAATAGGCATGTATTCGGTTTTTAATCAAATAAAAAAAAAAAGAACCGAGAGGGTACAGTAGCCGTATTCCGAGTTTGTTTTCGCAACAAAACGAAAATATTGCCAAACGTTTTCCGGGCGGTTTTTGGCGGAATAATATTATTATATTATTTGTACTCGGTTTATGCGTATATATTGTGCGAAACGGATTCTCGTTAAAAAATAATCAAAAAAAACCACCTAAATAAATAATATTTTCAAAACAAATTATATATATATATATGCATATATTATAACTTTCGATTGTAATAATAATAATATACGTATAGCATCCAGACCGCTGTATTTGAAAAGGTAGATAAACAGACCGGATTCATCGTATCCGCGCTCGTTTCGCGTGGATTTACATTACTTTTCCAGGCCGGTCGTCGAGCGAGGTTTGTAATGCGAATTCGGCAATTAGAAAATGGCATTTCGCGCTCGCGCCCGCGCCTATAGAAAGCGATAGAAAGCGCACGCACTCGTGTATTATATTATACAAGCCGCACGGTGTTTTTGTGACGATGAAACGTGACGAATAATTCGATTCGGCTTTACATTCGAGAAAATCCCGTTGTCGTCGTACACGCATATATACGCAGGCGGTTAAAAGAAGGAAAAAAAACGTAACGAAAAAAAAAAGTCGAAAACGCCGTCGTCGCGTTATAGGAAAAATAAAAGAAATAAAAAAACAATAATTTTTCATATTTTCGATATTTGTTTTATTTACAACAATCGTCGGGCGGTGGCGGCGGCGCGTAATACAACTGACAAGGTTTACTTATTTATTATTCGTGCGTTTCACCCGGGAAAACGTACACTGTGTTGTTGTATATGTATATAATATTTTACCCAAGACGCGAAGGGGGAAGAACTCGGTGGCGGTGGCGGCGGCGGCGGTGGTTTTTGACGTGTACCGATGAAAAATGATTATCACGGGGCCCCTATAGACCATTTCATTTGTTATGTGACCACTGACAGCCAATAAAATCAATACGAGCGTATAGTACACGAGAATATAATAATAACAATAATAATAGTATAATATTTTCATACGACTGGGTAACCCGCGAATGTACGCCTACGCACCTATTTCATCTAGTACTGCTCCGTCGGAATAGCGCTGCGTGCGAAGGGTTCAACTTGGTTATATCCTATAGTAGGAAAACCGTTCCTATAGGAACTACTTTCTAGGAGAACTGAAATAACAGATAGCTATGATAAAAAACCGATCCATATTTAAGGCCGTCTAACGTGAACGCCGACTAACCAGACAGAGAGGAAGCTGATAACAAAGCTGCATAGAACAATCTGTGACATTATTTATGATAAAACAACAAATAATTGACGAATAAGAAACGATATAAAGAATTGCATGACACACAGTCGATGTGGCATCTGCAGTAAACCATTTTATCAATAAAAGCAAAGGATATAGAGTTTATTATAATAAGAATATAATAATGTAGTACCCTTAAAACAGAGCTAAAACTATATCAGTGAAGTAGGCCTGGTGATAAAGTCTACCAGAAAAAGATGTTTCGGTGTTTAGATGATGAGGATCTTGGTAATGGATGGATGAAGAGGTATGGTTCAAGAAGATTGACAGCGTACTGCGGTTTTGGCAACAAAAGCTCCTTGAAATGTAAAGGTCAAGAGATAAAAAAGAATTCTAGAGGAGAGGGTACTAAAAATATTTTTAAAAATAATTGTATAAATAGTGTTTACACGATAAAAGTTCGAAGTAACTACTATCATACTGTCATAAAAACTATTATCGAATGATTTACCTGATGACAGTTCTACGACAGCGATTATCACGACGGTGGTTTTCGAGTGTTACTGTCACCGTGTAAATGTACCTTTACATATAATCAGTCCAGAAATCACTGCCAGCTGAGTTCTCTTTCCGTGAAACGTCGACATATTATTTACATTGATGTATTTGCAGGGTGGCCATACGTCCGGTTTTTCTTATTGGGTTGCATATAGATTGCAATAGAATTTTACGCAAGTACCTAAATTTACCGAAAAAAAATGTACCTGCAAAATCAATATCTCTAACCGAAATACATCATCATGGTCATTGGCCCGCGGGTATATTTATACAATATATATTATTATGGTCTCGTGGGTAGGGGAAAACGGTTAGGTGGATTCTTACGACTACGGCGGCCGCTGTGGGGAAGGGGAGACAAGAAGGGAAAAAAAGAAAACAACGGGGGCGGTAATATATCGCGCTGTAAACGCGCGATTTTATTTATGGTCGTCCGCGGGGACGCGAGCACAAACCTAAGTACATTACGCGTGTATATAAGACGGCCACGGCGGCGGCAGCGGCCGGTATATACCCGGTCACCGGTAATACGATTTGCGATGACGGACGGCGACGTGCCGAGGGGGCCTTTGAAACGGGTAAAAGGGACTTGCAGAACGCGCCCGGAGGAACCTCTTTGGCCCCGGTCCTTTTACAGCGCACCGATAATATTATATACGTATATAAGACGCCGTGATATCTCACCATCATATTATTTTATTATATATTGGTCGCAATATACGGGCGCCGGGGACTTTTGCCTCGGTTTCTGCGAGGATTAAAAACGAGAAAATACCTATGTACAATATAGTAATCGTATTATTACTTTGTACGCTTTGCGATAACACTCGTTCAGTCATACACCACTCGTATATGTGTGTGTGTGTGTATATGTGTGTGGGTGTATATATATATGTGTGTGTGTGTGTGTGTGTGTGTGTGTATTATAGAATATGCCACGTCCGAATATACAGTCGGTAATAATATTCGGTGTATATTTTATAACTGCAACGATACAACAAACGGCTGCCACGGGAAATACAGTACAGTTGTATATTATCGTTCGGAAATTATATTCCGCTCTGAAAACGTGATTGTCGCGTCGTCGGCACCGCGATTTATTTGACACGAGCGTGCTCGATACTTTATACCTATTATATAGCTTGACAGTGGCGAAACCAGAATTCGTTATCGGGGAGTGGGGAAATGGGGAAATCGTGCCATTGCGGATAACTGACTGTACGTATTTTACGTAAAATTCGTAAAAAAATCTCAAATTTCAGGGTGGGGTTTTAAACTCTAAATCCCTGCCCCGATCGCACCCCTGTCAATATATCCGCGGACGGCGCGCGGTGGTGGAAGGATAGGGAGCACACTACTGGACATTAACCGCACTCCTAGATCAAAATTGCCACAATTCAAAATGTATAGTTTTGAGAAAAAACGATTTGAAGTTTATTTTGAAGCTGGAAATAGGTGCGACGTTGCCACTTCGTACCGTAGAGTTGTTAAAAAATAAAATACATTTGAACATAAATATTTATAAAACAAATCTTTTATTAGTTTTTAATTACATATTATTATTAAATATCATTACATATTATTATTACCTATTAAGACAGCGTTTGCTGGGTTAGTTAGTATAGTATATATCAAAATTAAAATGTGTTCCCCTAAATACCGAATATGGATATAAAAAAAAAAAAATTAAATAAAAATGGTTGAAAAATACCACTCATACATGACAAAATTTAAAATTTAAATTTCTTTCCCTAAATACTTATTTCCGACATTTAATAAATATTTAAGTAGATTGTCAGCATTTTTAAATTCAGAGTACTCCTTATAAGCGTTTAAAGTGAAGTTAATTTTTTTGGTTTTCGATAACACTAATTTTTTTATGACCATTACTCGCTATAGATTGAATTTTCGTTCAGCCCGAGTTTCTTATAACACTATAATAACCAAATGTATATGTGGATATGCCTTGTAAAATTGGGAATTGTATGTTCTGTGAAAACTTTCAGCTGCATTAGTATTCACCTATTAGCAATCTAAACAGCATACATACTAGTGAAAATCTGACAGCGTTATACGCAATATTTATTTTTTTTATCGTGCTTAATCGGACCGTCAAAAAAGTGGTCGGCCGATAAAGATCGTGCTCAATCGAGTATCACCGTATTTTGAGATATGGCTGTATTGCATTATACAGCCATAAACTGAATTACGGTAGTATTGAACTGAACATAATCGTATCAGAGATATTATCACCAGAAAATTATTTTTTATGTAGCATAAAAAAGCCACAAATATAAATAATAGGGTAGTCTTGAATTTTGACTTCAATAATTAAATGTATAAATCTTAAAAGTCATAAAGTAAAATATGACTCTGTTGATTTGAAAATTAGCTAAGAATCAAATAAATCTATACTGGTACATCTTTTTAGTGATAAAATGATATTGAATATGGCGTTCTTCAGTCATATAGAGCTGATAGTTTGCTACCCAAAGTGAGTAGTCATAACTCAAAATTATTAAATTTTGACAGTCTGGTTCTAGAGATACGAATTTTGTCCGAGGCCTTGCGTTTGTGCAAAGCCTCGCACCGATAGATCCCCGAGCCAAATATATACCGTAATCGAGACTCCGAGATTTCAAATATTATGTAGATGATAATATAATATCGGGCTGGGCGTTGTTTGAAGAGAAATAGGTACCGAAACGACCAAATGTTTCTGTGTACGTTCATCCGGTGCAAACGACTGCTATTTCAATTCGCCTATCTGATTTCATTACGATAATACTTGTACCGCACGCGTATTTCCGACAATTTTAGCACAATAACTCATATGAATTCCGAACGATCTTCGTAGTCGCACCGTTATAAAATACATAAATAACTGTATACATGTGAGCATAATATTATAACATTGCAATAGACAAGTTATTCGAATTCATAGAGTATAATATTTAGAACCTAGTATAATTTCTTGTATTTCATTAACCCTTGAGCGTTTTGCCCGCAATATTCGGTGCGCCGTCCCCGCATACGGCTATATGTCGTACCATCACAGAGGCATTGTATTAAGTCCTATCAGTGACGTAACTATATAACTTCTAATACTTTCCATACCCATGGCGAGATATAGCATCATGGCCGATGAGCAAAAAACAAAAAAAGGCCTTTCCGTTAATGCCTTGAGCCCTGGTTTGGGGCCCTTAAATGTCATAGGCCCGTGGCGTTTACCCACTGAGTCCTATACGATATTATTATCAATATTATTTGAGCCGACGAGTATTTTTATAACGCCGATTCGTTATACTCCGGGATATTGTTATGATATTATTATTGTTATTTTTGTTTACTTTCCATTTCGCCTACACTTCCACCCTCCCCCCAAAAAAAAAAAACCGTTATACTGCGTGCGTACGTATAGACGCGATATTATTATCGTTTACGAAAACCCACCGACATCACCACAATCGAAGCGGCAGTATAGGTATATTATAAGGAAAATAGGATATTTTCTTTTTTTGGATTTCACGAGACGGCTCTTGCGTCACCTACGGAGTGATCGACATAGCACAAGACGCTCGCCGTCTCGAAAAGCGTTAACTTTTTTTGGAAATTTGCTTTTTTAAAACGTTAGAGGAAAAAACGGGTGGCATTGGAACATCGTATTACCGTAATTTACGTCACCCTTAATTTTAGGAGCGAAACCACTCACAAGCAACTCACTTTCGATTTCCAAATAGCAATCCATATTGAAATTTCCGCGATTAGACAAATTTTAAGTTCAAACACATTTCCGTGATAAAATGTGTCGACGAGATATTCCACTTTTAATTTTTTATTTCTTGAAACAGCCAAAGACGTATTATTCAAATGACACACATGTCGCCACCAAACAAATGATGCTCCATTAATCTCCCCCTATATAACTATACTAAACAACAAACTTACAAATCGAATGTCCCGTCAATGGATTGACGGAAGTTAAAAATTCCAACACCGAAATGTATTTTAACTAAAACTTCATCCGTTTGTGTATTTTTTTTTTTTTTTAATATAGAGTGCTATTTAAAAACTAAAAGTGAATAGTGGTTTTAACTTCTCCCCCTGAAATAAGGGTAACAAAAAATAACGGTAGTATAACATTTTAGAAGTTCCGACGTCCTGACACCAACATTTTAGTAATTGTAAAGTGTTCTATTACTCATTAGAGAAATGCTTGTTTCTTAAATTTTCTAAAATAGTATGTACTTTCCGATATAACAAGCGTTTTAGGTTATGTTGATCACCCCGTATACACAATATAAGAGCCGTATCTCTCTCTTTCTCTATCTCTTTAATAACATTCGAACACTTTCTAGTCCTTCGATCGTCGTGTATAAGCATTATCAGTCTGCGAACACAGAGTCGAATAAACAGCCTGCACCGTACACACGATTTCGTCTCGCACACGACACTGCGTATACCTATACAATAACAAAACCCAACGATAATAATAATAATATGTATTTTCTCGGCAATCCGAACGACATGTAAATATATTGAGTCACCCGAAAGAACAAAAGAAATACGACCGACATGGCGAAACGCTCGCGCCGCCGCTGACACAAAACATTGCTGCAGCAGCAGTATATCACAATGATAATAAACAATTTCAGTAAGTATATTTGCACAATCGATTAACTCGTCGCGATAGTGTTTGAAAAAACACGCGGAATTACGTAAAAAAAAAGAAAAAAAAAACCGGTGTACACGAATCTACTAGATATCGTTAACTGTATCGATTCACCGAAACAATAACGTCTATAAGTAATATCATTCGCCTGCAGTATCGTTTAACGGAAACTTTATACATGCATAGTTTACACACCATTTTAAACGCCCGTCGTTTATGTAATACGACGTACATTATGAAACATTACGCAAAGTCGCATAGGTAAATATTTTAAAAAGTCGTATATACAAAACGATTAGATAGGCGATTAGATTGAGATTATAGCATAAGCGTGTGCACGGATGCAACCTAGACATGCATCTGCCTTTTCCGGAACCACGTACACCGCAGTGGTGTAAATTGACCAATGCCGATGTGGCACGAGCACCGGTGTACCGCTGCATTAGATTTCTAGTAATGCGCAATAATCGTTTCACGCTAAGTACTAGAAATCAAAATTGCAAGATGTTTCCGCAATCCAGAACAACTGGACTATGAGAGAGCTGCACGATTTAAGCAATTTAAAATACCTGTGAGGTAACGTTAATACTATTTTTCCCGCACATTACTATGATCACGACAATTTAAAAAGGTTTTGCTACTACTATACCTGCCGCTAGTTGTAGCCATGACAGACTGTTTTCTAAGTTAACAATACTGAAGACAAAATTTAGAAACACAATGTTACAAGAAATACCGAGATCTCTTCTATTGTTATAATTTGTCGATCAAGAAACTTAAAAAACAATAATATTAAAGAAGTAATATTGATTTCTTCAAACCATCAACATTGGACACGGACGAATTGCATACGTTTTTTAAATATATAATAAAGGAAAGCATTTGTAAAAGTATTGAGTACACGAATTTACGTTTTTTGTTAAAGTTTAGGGGTACCCCACTCGTTTTTGACTAATTTAATAATTAATTTTAATTCGTATGCTGACTGTACTTTTTAGAATAAAAAATGAAATAAAAGGTGCCTAATAAGAGAAGCTATAACTTTTGATCGAGAACTCTGCGCTCGTCCATGGATTAAAGAGGTTCGCACTAAAGGTATAAAGTTAACAGCCGTATACTATAAGAGGGTGAATTGCAATCCACGACACGTGGCACGGATTATGCGGCAATATAGAAACAATATTTCTGAGATTATTTTCAAATATCTTTCGTGTTGTCGTCGCAACGTGGACATAATTTGTCGTGCTCGTAATTCGCGACAAAACGTCACCTCTCGACATATTATAGCTGACGCCAAGCTTCGGATCTACTACCGGCGGCGTCGAGTTGACTTATCGTTGTAGATAATCGTTAAATATTCCGTTGAAAAACGATCGATAACTTAGACAGCAGTCGTAACAAAACTAAATGTACACACAGGGCCGGACTTGGGGTCGTGGGAGCCCGGGGCTAAGCATTTGCCAACCCTGCAATAAGCGAAATAAAAAAATAAAAAGAGTCATCAGCAAAAGATTCGTTGTAATAATAATCTTTAGATCCGTTTAAAAGACCGATCAACGAAAACACACGTCGCGCGGCCCCCTTCAACCCGCGACCCGGCGCTACAGCCTCGCCGTGCGTCCCCCCCTCTCCGAGTTATCGCGGGCCGCGGTGTTGTAACACGGTCAAAAGTGCTCCTGCTCGTCGCGCGTACGTCACGCACGTCCGTCAACGCCACTCGTTCGTTCGGACAATATTTATTACGGTATTATTATTGCGTCCGTAAAACGCCGAGGTCCGACGACGCGCCGAACATATCATTTACCCGTGTATAGTCGCAATCGTATTTCACACGGTTCGGGCGGGAGTCGCGTAACGTTTTGTGCGGCGGGTTAAGTACTTTTATACCCGCGTCCGCAGCCGTCCGACTGCTGCAGTGCGATACACGCTCGCCCGGTACACCGCGCTACAATATCATCGCACACACGGCCGCTTCGACAAAAATCCAATAAGTTCCGATTGACTCCTCGCTAACACCGTGTTGTTATATACGTTTACCGCGCGCCGTTCGGAAAACTACGTAACGCGCACATGCCTGCCCGCCTGTCTGCCCGCCTGCGCGTCTAGTGGACTGCCGTCCCCTCGGTCGGCCCGCGTTATGACTGCTGTCGCTAAGTTCGGCGAAAAACTTTACGAGAATTGCCGCGCGGTAAACGCGGACCGGGCGAGCGGTTTTGTTGCCGCGTCATTGTTGCCGCGGGCCGAACGGAAAACCGACGGCGGCGGGGAGACGTCGACCGGACGTCGTCTGCCCGGGCCGCTGTGTGCTGCAGCCGCGCGTTTTGAAATACGACCGCCGCCGTTCCGTTCACGTATAATAACTGCAATATTATTCGTGTAATAATATTATACGGAGCACGTTTTCGACAACTCGTGCCGTTTGTATTACATAGGTGTTTTGTACGTAAATAATACGACGCGCGTAATATGTGCGGATGTGTGCGGACGTAACCCGAACCGCGGCGCGCGTGTCCACGGTAGAAGAAATGAGAGAAGTCCGCGTCTTGCAATTTACGACATTATTATTATTGTTTTCGGACACGCGCGCTCCGTGCGCAGCCAAACTTTCTGCAAACCGTCTGTTTTCGACACCGGAAACAACGCGGCGGGCGCCGGGTGCAGCGCGTTTTCGACAGACCGAACGAGCGATGACGGGGAGATAAATGGTTTGGCGCGAAAAAAAAAGAAAAAATTAAAAATTTGCGAAAACTGCACGGGGGGAGTGCTGACCGAGTAATGTGTTCGTACGTGATTTTCGACAAGACCGCACTTACAACGCGTGTATAATTGTATACAACTATATACTGTATACTTACGGTGACGCAGTCGAAATTTCGTACTGGTGGGGGGGGGGAAAGGACCAAGAACGTTTTTCGCATTAATCGCGAGCGTATGTAACGAGAGTTTCGGAGAGTTCAACCTCGACAAAAATTTAGAAAATGGCGTTTCGTCGATATACATTCAATATGCGTGGGATTTTCTACGAATAATCGGTCGAGTAGTTTTTGAGTATATACGACTCAAACCGAATATGTACATACATTGGCCCTTTTGTATAGATTAAACACAAGCAAATTAATTTAAAAATTATTACGAAATGCCATAATTGCTAAACGATCTAATAACCTAAATGATCGTTCTAAATGGCTCAAAACCCGTATTATTTGACTCGTGCCATTTTTCGCCAGACGAAAAGTACATCCCAGTGACTGAATATAGTCTTTTAATTCTCAGTATAATATCACGTGTGTTAGAATACGCATACACGTATGCCGTTTGGACCAAAAACTAAAGGAAAACGAATATACACGAAAAAATCCAAAAATGCTTATTTTTTCTCTGAAACCAAAGATGCAGATAGAAGATAAAAGATAAATAAAGTAGTTATTAATAAAAACTAAAATCGATTCGTGAGTTCGTGACACTCGAATACATTGAATTTACACAAATAAGAAACTGTGTTACCTATATATTGTTGTCGCTAAAAATTGAACGATTTTCAATTATAATAATAATAACAATAAATATTATAATACGACACGGGTATTATATTTTATCAAAACTTAAAATAACCGAAAATCTACCAAACCGAGTAGAAACTATACCGGATTAAAATATTCGCTTGAGTAAGTAATTATAATATCCATTGATAATACGAAAATAATTCCAAAATATAATTTCGAACTTTACATAAAATACTATAAAGGTGTACTTTATTAATTATTAAATTATATTTGCTGTAATTTGAAATATATTTTATTATAGCTTATATAAACAGTGGCGCAATGTTTTACCAATAGTGGGGATGGAGTTAAAACACCCAGCTCCCCTGGCTACGCCACTGCTTATAAATATGTAACTATGATTTATAGCGTTAAGACTTCGTAAAAATAACAGCGAAAATCAATACAGTAGTAGAAAAAAGCGAAAAATGACAGTAGAAGTGATGATAATACAGCTGATATAATCAGATCGCACTTGAAAAAGAACGGACGGAATCGCACGGGATAAAGTCGAATGTTCGCGATGGCCTTTTTTGTATTGTATTATTATACACGGACGGCCGACTTTTTTATTCCTCCGTCGTTTTTTCTTCCACTTTTCGCGCCGCAATATTATTATTTTGTACGTTAAACGGAAATTATCGATTAATTTTCGCGTATCACTTACGCGCGGACGCGACATATACACGCTGAACGCTATTGTGCAGTGACGATATAATTGCGCCAAGGACGGTAATGACAATAATAATAATAATAATAATAATAATAATAATGATAATGATAATTGATAACGCTGTCGGACAAAAGGAAAGAGCAAATAACAGACGACCGCGGTCTAATTTAAATACTCGATTATGGACGGTAAAGCAGTTTTACGCGCGCGGGGCCGACGGGGTCGGGGTGAAATTCAATTTGTCCCGAAACCAAAGACGTCGAGAACGCCAAAGTCATTAAGATTTGCCCTGGGATCCCGGACGGCGGCGTGACGTTTCCCTCGGAATTTCCCCGTGATATGCCGACGGCCGTGGCGATTCGACTCCGTTCGAGTCGCGTTCGTATATAGTCGTTCATTGTTTTATTTATTTTTTTTTTTTCCTATCTCAGGTCTCGTAACCAATCCCTTTTTTTCTTTTCCTGTCGAATATATAATATACCGACCGAGGTATGTACACCTCCGTCGTCTCTTGCGCCCCCGCGTGCAAATTGAATTCGCGTATTATGCAATCCGGCCCGGTGCTCCGACCGTCTAACTATGCATGAAATTGTCGACGATGCGAAAAAATAAAATACATATTATTATTATCATTATATATATATATTTCAATTAAATGAAGGGACATAAAAAATAAAAAAAACAGAAAATTTAAAGTCTACTGCGAATAATAATTCCTAATACAAATATAATTTACAAATGGCGACCGATTTAAAATTACTGCTTCCGGGAACAGAGTTCGATCGATAAACAATTATTATACACGGATGATCGAATTGAGAAAATGAAAATTTTTCGTTTCGTAATCTATTTTGTTTGATAATTTTGGACTGCGAATAGTTCCGATAAACATTAAATCGAACGTGATGTTTACAATCATTATTATTTCGTTCGCTAAAATGGTCGTACAATAAAAAAATAGCAATTCAATAAATCGCAAACGTTTTCCGTATACTCACCAGAACGAACACATTAAATTGGTGTATTAAAATAAACAGTATTACTTCGTCACAGTATATAATCGTTCGAGAAACGTTTTAGGAATTTCGAAAAAATGTTCGATTAAAGTACCGTCGGCCGCATCTTTTGAGGCATGAACATGTAAAAATCGTTTTAAGTCGTGTCGCATAACATACTGCAGCGACTTAAACTATTATACACTTTTTATATGCACCGTGTTAGGAGAGTTAGTAGTCAACTTAACCCAAACAATATGTTTCCCGAATCTGATGTCAACCAAGTCAAGTCACTGTCAGATGATTTAAATCAATACGCGGGATAAGTTAAGTGAATTTTTATTTTACTTTTTAAATTGATAGAAAAACAGCCGAATATCGCACATTAAAATCTGAAAATTATACTAAACAATACAGAAAAACGCGTACAATCCTAATCAGTACCTATATCATGGGTAAAACGTTAAAACGTTGATATTGCGATTTCAGTTAATGTTTATTTTCGGTCTGCTGAGAAGTTCGGAAACATTGATTAAACATCTTTTTCACGTGCACCCACGAAATGTTAGCTTTTTTGCTTCTCTCAAAGTACAAAAATTATTAATTCTAATCGACGGCGTATAATTATATGAAACAATCGTGGCCGACCCGAACGTTTCTCTCTGTGAAAGGCTACGTCAACGGTCAATTTTAATTTTATCATTTGTGAAATTATAATCAGCTCTTTGCGAAAACCGTATATGTGCGAAAATAATTCATTCTCAACGCAGACGACGACGGTCCTATTAAAACACACCTACACACGCCTCTACTATACGAATAAACTTAGTGGGCCGTTTAAACGCTTCGCAGTGTATTGCAAGTATACTCACCAAGTTAACGGTTAGTGGTATATAATAGTACCACGGCAGTGAATTTTCAACAAATTGGACGCAGTCAACGCGTGGTATGAGATAATATATTTGCGTGTCGCGTGGCGGCGGCGGCCGCATAGATATACATTATTATTAATATTATTATATCTCCTCGTCCTTATATTCTGAAATCCGATTGGGCAATAAATCGTACAAATTGACGGGGTTGTGTTGCGTATAAATGTATATAGCGTATAATAATATAACGAAAGATATTTTCCCTCACCCGCCGCAGGAAACCTAAATCAGTGTTCGTTCCGGCGGGCCGACGACAAATCGCGTGTCATACACCGTTACAGAAACCGTCGGGACGCACAATTTGCTTTTGTCGGGAAAACGTTTATTAGGGTACTTTGCTGGGCGGTATCTGGACGTTACGACCTCCCACCCCCTCCCCCCAGTCCCCTTTACATACTTACGGCACTGTTATATTGCGGCGATTCAATTTAAAAACCACATCGCCCGTTAAATATATTATATACCTTAACGATATATGCCGGACATCGGATGAGTGATTTTTTTTTTATTTTAGATTCTGAACGAAGCGAATAATGTATTGGTTTTACTATTGTGACGGGTGTTTTTTCAATTTTTTTTTTTCACGTCTGTAAACAACATTTCTATCAGAAGTCTCATGCCAGTCGAAAACTTTATTGGAACCTTTTTAAATAATTTTCGATATAGTTGAGACGTTGATAAGATCGATTATTAAATTTTCCATGTAGTTTTATTCTTAATAAATGGGAAAAACTAGCAATTTTTTGTATAATTTTTGATTAGTGTATTACTTCGGTAATACGCGAAAAATACAACTAATAATACTCTCCTCAGAATCGTACTTCGTTTAGCGTTACGTACAAATGTAAATTAAAGTTTATATTTATAAAGTAATTATAGATAAATGTGTATTGATTATTAATTCGATAAATACACGAGTTGTCAGGGTCGGATATGACGGAAGGCGTGGAGAGCGTCTGCCTCAGACCTCGCGTTTTAAAGGGCCCTCTTTTTTACGGTTCGCCAGCACGATGGGAGTATCGTTTATTAAAAAATATTAACAAATAACAATTGAGTCAAAATAGACCGGACCTCGGGCTTAAATGTGAAAAATCGTATACGAGTTAGAGACTAAAGCACTACTTTAAGAATATTCTCAAGTATACAATTTATTACTCTGCATATCGTATATAAATGCTCTATAAAGACCTGGATAAGTTACCTAAAACACGCCATGAAGAAAACGGATTTATATACAACAAAGACGTGTAAACTATAGAAACGGGTACTTAAAATTGTATATTTTGGAACGAAATACTGGATGGTTTTACCATTAGAAATAAAAACCTTCAATTTCCCACATTAGACTTTAATAATGCTGTTGATGCACCTGTCAAGTCGAGTGTTTTGTCATCGAGACGGTTTTTTCTTTTCAATGTACGTGAGAAAATTATTATTATCTCAAAATCAGCGGAATGCGATGATGAAACTCATAAAATGTTTACATTACGTATTATATTATAGACCACTCAGGAGCTTCCAAATATTCTTTTCCGTGGCATCGCATAACGTTTAAATTCGATACGAAATATTTATATCCACTGCAGTAGGCGCATATTATTGTTTTCCCTCGCCGACTATCGCGTTCCTCCGTCGATACGACACACCCCAAACTAGAAATCGACTCCGCTTCACTGTCACAAATAATCGAACATACAGGACTAATATCCGACTATTCGTCATTTCCCCGTGTTTGATTATGTATAAAAACAAAACGATTAGTCCTAAAACAGACCGCGCGTAGTGACCTTTATGAATTGTCGCTATATCATGTAAACTTCACGCGTAAACAAATTATTGAACCCCGTCGTGAAATTTTAATAGGCAATTATTACCGGGTTATAATAATATTATTAAAATACATACGTACTATATTTAACGCGGCCCGGTAAAATTAAAAACTCAACAAACAATAATCGTCGGCTCGTGTAGTCGCATTTACAAACCAATATAATTACACAGTATACACGCATAAAACCGTAGGTACCCGGAAAATAGAAACTGTACTTTCAATAAAAAAAAATAAAAAAATAAATGTACCCGTATAGCGAAATAATACACTAGTTGTTTCGATCGGTTTTTAACGGTCGTTCGACACGATTTCACGTCGTCAAAAAGCAAGAAAATTCATCACTAGAGGGGATTTCTACAATGTATTATTATAATATACTGTGTTTATCGTCAATATTAGAAACATTATGGTTTTCGTGTTTTTTTGCCCGTGTCGCGGTGTTACTGTTTTTATAGTTTCCCTTAAGCAGTAACTATATACACTATAATTTTATTATACACACGACCCTCAAAATATTCAAAATATTTTTTTAACCAACGAAATAATGTACGTTTTAAGTAGGTAGTATAAGGTACTTTAAAACACTAATAATACTTAAAAACCGTATTAAACTCATATTATTTCAAGACCTCATACATATTAATATTCCCCGTTTAATTAAATATTCAACACACATCAACGCTACTATATAGACATTGTAACCATATAAAATGGATTTAGTATTACAAATAAATATTATACCGTAAAGTACATTTTTAAAATCGATTTTTCACACGGTTGAATTATTTAAAAAAAAAAAAAAAACATAAAAATAATGTTCATTTGTTTTTTACTGGTTATAAGCTATATTAATACAAGTATTTAAGAAATATTCTTAACAACAATTATTCATGATCTTTATAAACTTTATAAATCCCAAGAATATCAATTATTAATGTTGAGATAATAGTTTTGGCAAAGCGGCCATTTTCAATCCGATTTAACTAATGACAAAGTTTCGAATTAAATGCAATGTCTAAATCGAATTTAAGTATATATACTCTCTAAAATGATTTTAATGAATTATGTAGTTTGGTATAATAACTTAAGAGTGTGATATTTGCATTAAGACTAGCTAAACAAAACGATGATGATTTAACAGTAAAATTATATTTTTAAATTTTGGCTATTATTTGCACAGATTTTCTAAACAATACAATGTTTAAAATATATCTTTAGTTAAATCTACCGTTAAAATATCAAATGTTTAAATTAATAAATTCGAAAATGAGATGCAAAGAATGGAAAAGTACCTAAACTGAAATATATATAGATATGACTAGTGCACTAGTATTGTTTGTCGTAAAAGTAAATATTCGTTAGAATTATGTGAACGTAATTTTCCAATTCCAAGGACAAACTTCTGCGGGATCCTTAAACAGTTTTGGCGCAATACCAATAACGTTTTCGATAAATACTCAACAAGGAAGCATTTTAACATGGCTACAAATCTGTCAAGCTTTCCTCCCCTAAAATATTCGCGCCTGATAAACTGTCCCTTTTCAGAATACACGTCCAATCCCCATTCATCCCGATGCCTTTGAAATATTTTTTGGTGTAAATGGAAGTGATTTCCTTTAAAACACCTGGGCTCCCCTATTTTTATTTTTTTTCATTTCCCCCATGTTCGACGAAAAACACAAAGTTCTTTGACACTACAAAACACAACGTCGGGGTGTTGCAAAACATTTTACACAGATTGATAATTTATTGATCGTAGCTGGGCAAACATCTATTCGGAGGACCAATGAAGACCCACGGAAATAAACTTTTGTTCAAGAAACATTTAACTTATAATTTCACTGGGGAGACGGACGAATAGAAACTTTATGTCACCATTGCCGATTATTACACCCGTCCTTTTTATACTTCCGATCTGTCCTCACCCGAAACTTTTAGACTCTGAATATAATTGTTTCACTATGAAAGTTTAACTGTTGTTGTTAGAGTAATTGTCGTTGATGTGTTTTATAAACATTTTTAGAAAACAATTACTTACCAATAAATAATCTAATCGATGGGGCAGGAGAAACGTTCCTCGCGAACGTAACAAAAAAAAGTTTACAGCACTTTTAAAAATACAAAATAATTGAATTTTAAAACTTTTATTTTTTTTTTCCAGATTGTCTACATTTACAACTATACAGAGATAGTAAAGACCGGTATAAACATGGTCAAACGAAGGCTTCCTTATCTTTGCAACACTTCTTGGGAATAGAGTCTGGTAAGTTATTTCATCAAAGTATTTGATTTACAAAGATGTAAACAAATATAATAATTGCAATGTCACTTACAGGGTTTACGTTGGATAAAGAATCTAACACGATAGCTATTATTTGCCAAGACGTAACTGTTGTACTAGCTTTCGACACCAGGGAGAGACTGATCCAGTGGCAAGTTAAGATATCTTCAAACTTGGGTGACGGTGAGAAAACACGAAAATTAATTAACTATTAAAATCAATCTGAAATTATAGTCATCTGTGTTAATTTGAGAATGGTATTATTTGTCTCGTCGAAATATACTAGCCATTTTAGCCCGCAAATTTCGTATTCTACGAGTTAAATGAAAATAAAGAAACGGCTTAAAATGTATCTGCGTGTATATTTACACAAACTCGTTTTATACATATATTTTAATGATAAAAGAACTTTCTCTTATTGTTTTCGTAATTTAAAGGTTTTTGTTGAGATTACGAAAGTTAGAAATGTTCTGAGTAACGAAAGGTTTGAACAGTCAACGAATAAAAAAGAATACATCGTGAATTTAAAGAGGTCTATTGTGCACGGAACCGTTAAGATAACAAGTAAGAAAAGGGATTTGCAGAATAAAAAAATTTCCCGAAATAAAAGTATATAGAAGTTATGAGGATGTAAAAATGTGGTTTGTTATATGTTAAAAAAAGTAATAATAATAATAATAAAAATAATAAAAATACAGAAACACAATAGGTCCGTTCATATATGCATTCACGATTGATAGTTCATTGAACACAGAATGACGTTTCATTTTTTAAATAAATGGATTTTATGTAACGATCAATATTGCAGACCAACAGTTCCTGATCCAAATAGCATCTTGTCCGCCCAAGTCGAAAATATCTTCAGGGCCCGCTCGGTTACACGTACAAGACTTAAGGTTCTCGATGACTACCGGTGTCCCACCAAGATTAGTCGGTGTTTGGGAACTCCGACATTTAAGGTATTTGTTTTGTACAATAAATTTTAGAACTTTTGAACGCTTATACTATAAATAATCCATTTTGTACTCAACAGAAAGTACGGAGTTATTGAAAATCGGTTTTGCTATGAGGGTGGCTCGAGATGTGGCAAAGGTGAGGGCTTATTTGTGTGTTTTACCGATCAGGGAGACGAAATAACTAGATGTATGAACTTGGCGGCGGAAAATAAACTTGCTACCAGGAAAAAATTTCTCAGTAGAAATATGTCAGGTAAAATTTGAAAATAAACCACAACTTTTGACAGAACAAGATAATTTAAGTACTCTTATCGTTATAGTTTTAGAAAGCCCGTCCAGACGAGGTTTCCTGTCTCGATTAGATTCCTGCAGAGTTTCCGAGTACGGTGGAGATCAAAATTCATTTCACCAACACTCTCACGAAAGAAGCGGCGAAGACAACATGTGTTGGCCTTCTAACGAGAGTCGTTTAGACAATTCGGATTTCGGAGACACCGCTTCCGTCGGTGATTTCCAAGACCCAAATTCTCAAGTAAACTATTATTCACTATGTAACCTACCATTTATTTCTATTGTATAGTATAAAATAAAAAATATATATCACAATACACAATACAAAGAAACCTGATTGTTGTAATTATAATGTTTTACATAAAATACACCGTTATTATTCAGGAAAAACTATAAATCGAAATATTATTGTAAATAAAAGCCAAATGAAAGCTAAGAAAATTCAATATATTTTATTTTATCGTTTACGATAATAATTATAAATTATAAATCAAACTGTAAAATGGGAATAGTTTCAATGGCACCACGTATAATAAATGGTTAGGATAATTTTCGCGGAGTCTTAAAAAATATTCCCTAATTCGTTACATAGGCTAGCCTATAACTATAGTATAATTAATAATTACGTTTCGTTTAAAACAACAGGAGTGCACGTGGACCCCAGAAACCGCTTTAGAACGATGTGCCAGTTGTATCAGTAAACTTGGAGCTTTGTCGCGTTCTTCCACCATGGCCAACACCCCGGGAAGCATAGGTTTCAATCCAGCGTGGACCATGGACAACAATGTATCATCGAGTAAGTATATGCATGTATACTTCTGTATATTCGCAAAACTGTACGATCGTATGCAATAAGTGGTAAGTGGCGGCACTAAGAGAGTCTAAAAACACGTAGTTTTTTGTTTTAAATAGATTGGTGGGCGGTTTGATCAGCTAGGTGGGCTTAGACAACTAAGTAGAAAGTGGGTATTCAATGTAGAATATTCAATTTTTTTTTGTAAAAGGTGACTTTTTTTAATAATAACCATATTTATATAATATTATATAAGTATATAATAATACTTTTATGTTGTTTATATAAAATGGGAAATTGTGAGATCTTTTGTCAACAATTAGTATGCGATTAGGTTAAATAAGCTCGTTCCGCCACTGGACTAAGAATAACAAATAATTAATCATCAGTCCGCGGTCATATTATCGATAACATCAAATTCTTCTTATAATAATTATTTTTCATAAACGATCATAAAACTATAGAATAATTTAAAATTTCCTAAAATATGAAACATCCATCATGTTTTCTGTTGTTGTCTGCGAACATACGGCTAAAAAATGTTAGATATATAAATAAAATATGTACACGACGTAAACGGTTTCGTAAAAATACAATAAGTACGTACGAGAGTAATATGAACAACTCTAACAAATCGAGGAAAAAATAAACTATCCATTAATAATTTATACACATTAAGACAAATTACTTAATAATAATAATTAATACTCTTGACAACAATAATATATTCTGCGGAGTTATCGTGACTCGTACCTATATACCTTTAAGGTACCTATAAGTATACATTTTCAAGGCCAAATGTTTATCCGTATTACTTAAGTGTACCATTGAGCTTTGCAGAATGTGTAACCTTTTTGGCAATGTCTCAACACATTTGTTCTCCCCGTCCCCCCCCCTCACCGGACAATTTAAAACGTTTATCCCCCACTCCCCACTCGCATTTATTACAGCCTCGTGTATATAGCGTTTTACACACTATATTCTCTTCCCGTAGTACTACACGCTATATAGCCTATAAGCACTTTCATTCCGGATAAAACAATTCTCGTATATATACTTAATACTCGTACGTATGTCCGTATTATATAGATAGGTATAAGGTATGTAATAGTCCGGGCTACCTACCTTGCGAAATATGTTTTCCATCCCAACAATAATCGTCGGTATACCAATAGCAACGGATATTACTACTGATTATAGATCAATAATTATATTACCAGTGCTTAAATTTCGAGTGGGCGACATCGAGACAGGAAGGGGTGGTAATGAGTTAAACGGAAGAGTGCGGTGTGATTAAAAATTTACCGACATGAAAAAAATGTTTTTATCTAATTCGTTGTCCTTCAGTAAGTCTGACGATAATAATATAACTCACGTACTAAAAGATCAAAAATAAAACCGAGAAATTATCATTTTACCGAATTAAAGTTAATATTTATATCATTGAATCGGTGACCGGTAGTCTCAATTAACATAGGTATTATATGTGACGTCTAAAAAAACTTAAATCTTAATAAGGTACGCACGGTTTTAGTTTTTTTCAAATTCAAGCCCTTGATTAATACAATATAGGTATCATGTATATACATATTATTCAAATACTCCGAAATATTATTGTAGGCAG
Organism: Cinara cedri; assembly: GCA_902439185.1. NCBI lineage: Eukaryota > Metazoa > Arthropoda > Insecta > Hemiptera > Aphididae > Cinara > Cinara cedri. The sequence goes on from CABPRJ010001895.1 coordinate 1,013,538, forward strand.
TTTATCGTGTACGTCGATTATTTTGCGTACGTACAAAACGGTGATTACAAATATTATTACTTCTCCAAGTCTCGACTATTCACGGGATAATTGGAATATATCCATTTACAATACATACGTTTACTGGCGATAATGGAACCGTCGTTGGCCCGATACTTCGTCGTTATTGTCCGTTTAAATGTTGTTTCACCGCGGTAATGAAAGAATTATCCGAGATGCCGCCTACAGATTCGAATATAGACAATTTAATAATATGCGTATATAGCCAATCTCTCGCGAGGTGAATTAATATATTATAGTATTGATTGACAGACAAAAAGATTGAGCGGTAAATTTACAAGATAGGTAGGTATAGTATATTAGAAACGTTTCATTCCGATTGACCTACAGAGCTAACAATGAGCGGTTTGATATTGTATGTAATGATTGTGCATAAACCTACCTATATTAATACAATGGTTTCTAATTTTTTTATTTATTTTTATAAAAACATTAGAAATTTACGTTTAATCCTTGATTTTTTTTTTTTTTTAAATTACAAAACGATATAAATATTAATGTGTTTATGACCCCCGGGAAATAATGACTTAAGTGGCTAAATGGCATAACGGCATGATTGCTAAATAGTCTTGCCCAAATTACCGTTCTTAAATGGTAAAATGTTTTAAGTCATATAATATACCTTCACTGTTCATGCATCCTCCACAGAGTCATAAAATCATAGACAGTCCGCGACTTCGTTTATGGATAAAAAAAAATTCCAACAGTGATTACAGCGGTTTTGTACCACTTTCCGATTTCATATTTGAGCTCGTTATAACATAACAATCATTTCCATAGAGTAGATTCAATATCAAGCCAAAAAAAAAAAAAAGCAAATGTTCCAAGTCTCGAACCACGTTCATCGTGAATAATAACATAAAATATGAAATATAATGAACTAACAACACATTTTGTAAAAACCGGAAAAATATATTATACTATACATTTTTTTTTTTTTTGCTTAAATACGGACGTAGGGGGAGGGAAGGAGTGTTTTAGCATCACACGAAAAATGAAGGAGAACAAATTTCACACGACAAAATTGTTTTTAAAAAATGATCGACTTCATAAACCCTCTTCTACCCTGGGACCTATAATAGATATAATTATTATTATCGTGTGTACACGCTCGACAACAAACGAAAATCAATCCCCGAAATGTCCAGAAACACTATAATAATATAGTAGTACCTAGATTATACTAATGTTTTTGTAATTATTACTATCACAGTGAATTATAACATGACGGAAATGAATAACGGACATCAGTGTTGCGGATACGTGTCGTCGCAGAGTAGCAGCAGCGGCGGGAGCGCCGGATGCAGTTCCGTGTGCGGTACCGAATATTCGGTACCCAGAAAAGTCTGCCCCTCTGTGAATGACAAGATAAACAAAAGGTAAAATGAATAACAGCACTACGTGTAAGTAGACGTAATATTATACGTGTAAGTTGGAAACAAACCGCGCCATAGTTTTAATGTCCGTAAAAGCAACACCAGTTAACGCGTTCTGGCCGTTTGAATAAAACTTTAGACGGACGGAAATAACTTCGCCTATGCCGACGCGGTGACGTTTCGTGGGTTTCGCTAGAGACTCTCGTGCATACGCATTTATCAAAACTTTTAAACGCTTAAAAACGATATTTTAGGTATGATTTTACCGAAATATTCAGATAACGTATGATGATATAACTGTAACGACATAGGTGATAATAATAAAACAAATATAATCGCTATAATGTTTTGAACGGAATAAACTTTAGAAAACTAAAAAGAGAATCACACATATACGAATGCCCCACGAAGATATACCCTTTGAATATCTCCGGAAATAATAAATATAATCAAATTCTGTTTTTTTTTTCCATATTAGGTGCTCACAGGGAAGAGAACTATAAATATTATTTGTATTTGAATTAATTTTTTTTTTTTATTAAAAAAATTTAAAAAATAACTTTATTTTATTAATTCGGAAAATTTTAATATAGCCATTCTGTAAAGATTATTTTTCTGAAAATTTGAATGTACCACACATTTATATCCGATGAATATTTCTAAGTAACAGCCATTTTAAATTCTACTAATCCATGTGAAAACCGATATTATTGGGTAATGCGGTTAGGTTATTCCCTAAATTCCCTGGCTTTTATCGGATATAAATGTGTGGTACATTAAAATTCTCAGAAAAATAATCTTTACAAAGTGGCTATCGTAAAATTTTCCGAAAATAATAAAATTATTTTTTATTTTATTAATAAAAAAAATTAATTCAAATATAAATATTTGTAGTCCTCTTCCCCGTGAATAATAAAAAAAAAAATTCGGTTATCTTTATTATCTCCTGAGATATTCAAGGGGTATATCTTTATGGAACAGCTTGTATGCGTACTGATACAAAAATAAGTATCCAAATAATATAATGATACTTCAGTAATTAATGTTGAATACATTTTAAATTCACTTTTCATCGATAGGTTTGTTGTTAGTCTTTTTAAAATAAACGGTATTATTTTAATCTTCGATATTATTACGTTACGTTTTACTTTCATTCGTTTGAGAACGTGCCACTGCCATGGTATGAAAAAACATTATGTTTATAGGTTATTATATGTTAGGAACGTAGAAATGTAAAATAATTTAGGAATGAATAGCTAATGCTTTAATATAATTTATCCCTTTAATATACTATATATCCATGGGCACCCGGAATAGGGTGGCAAGACTGAACATTTTAATAATTAATTAATACAATATTTTATTTTAATTACTTTTTGGTGTTTGTTTTTATTATGCCTCTCCCTGATAAATTTCCCGCGAATGCCCATGTATATATCTATGCACTTTAAAATCTAAATCACCAATACATGTTTATGCAATAAATGGATAAATAAAATAATGAACGATAAATTACTAAAAACGGTTTATGGTTCAAGTTTCAGTCAATCCGAAGCGTGTACGCCGATAAGACCTCCGAAACCGATGCACTTGAAACCAGAAACGAGTACGCCGGTCAAAAAGGCTCCGATGCCTTTGCCTCAGCAAGAAATCACGTGCACTTGTCGGTGCGCAATTCTGGATAAACCTAGACAATCCTACATCAATAACTACGACACTCCAAAGACTATATGCCCCCCAAGCACAAAAGTAAGTTATATAATAGGATATATATATGTATATAAATAATATATACAGGACCATTCTATTATCATAAACCAGCAAGATAGATAATATCCAATCTATCGCCTTTCCCTACACCTCTGATTTAAACTTTAAACTGTTTTAACTCATAAACAGTAAATCTGATATTATAGTGTTATGCACATCAAAATGTCTAGAAAAATATTCTCTATTTTAGTCTGTGATTTAAAAGAGATCTATTTAAAAATCCATAGTAGATATTCATTTCAGGTTTATGAAATAGGGATGAAAATTGAAAATAGTGTTAAACTAAAGCTTAAAGGATTCCATAATGATTAAAACTTTACTTAAAATCCTCAGAGAAAATTGCTGTTTCATGATAAAAAATAATCACCCTGTATATTAAACATAACATTTTAAGTACATTAGTTAATCGTTATCCAAATAAAATTAACAACTCTGTTGTTCTGCTTGAGAATATGCATCAAAATAAAATAACGTTTGTAAATATTAAGATTAGACATCGTAATATGGGTATACAGCTGCTTACTTATATATTAGAATCTTAATTCAAAGAGTCTGCACTTTGGTGACAGTTTATCGTATCAAAATAAGGGTAATAGCTCTGTGATATCCGGACCGTAGATAATAATTATATTGTTAACGAACGTTTTAAACTATAAGATATATGATTATATAAACAACTATGAGAGTGTCCCATTACGATATAAGTGCTTACCTAGTTAGTTGAGTCATTGAGATCCTGATACATTTTAATTCATCAATTTACGGGTTATCGCAATTCACCTAAACATTTAATATTTGTTGAAATGATGATTATCAAATAAATCGCAGTTACAAAAAATTATATAAAATCTAATTTGTATTACTTACTACGAAATACGTGTGTAATTCAAATGGATTTGAAAGTGTATACGAATATTTTAGTCTTACTTTTTTTTATATAAATATATTTTATAATGATGTTTTCTAATTATTCTCATTAATCATGTCGCGTACATTGTGTTTACAGCAAAATAAACCGTACCCGGCAGTACAAGACGAATACTACGACACGCCACGGAATATCAAGTCGTTGGTGGAAGTCAACCCCTACGGCAATTACGATACGCCTCCTTCGCCCGTAGCCGTTCACAAGAAATCCAAGTAATTCGAATTCGTTTGTATAGTCGCACCCCGCGCACTATAATAATCACAAATATCTGTATAAACAGTGTAAAAACCATATCTGTCTTGACCCAAATAGAGGAGAGGGGGGATTAGTGGATATAAAATAATCAAACTCAAAAAACCACCCCCGTCCCCCACGCACTGAATCGGTTTTATACCAAGTACAAGTAAATATATAATCGATCCTTACGGGGACTTTTGAGAACACGTGCGTCTTTTGCTCATGATACGTGAAGGCGATATTAGGATATTTTAGCGATTTTTATAGTATTAGGAGTCTCATTAAGAACGCCGGATTTAAGTTATCCGGCATTTTTTGTTTTGTGTGTTGGGTGATCTATTTTTCTTATCGTTATCATCTATACACTATTCGCAATGCAACCATCTTTCTATGAATGAAACGCTGCGACGGTTTTTACCGGTTTATTTTGTTTTATTGATTTATTTTGATTCTTCTAATCTTCTGTTTGTAACCATGGCATGACTAACTGGTATTCAAGAACGCGTTTTGGCTGATAAGACTTTTTATTAACATAATGAAAGTTATGCTGGAACAATAAGTCATCTTAGAATAATCATGGGTCGAAATGAGGCTCCTAATGAATCAACAGTTCGTCGATTGATAGTTAAGTTCAATTAAACTGCACTAAACCAAAATGCATTATTGAATAGTTAATCGTACCATGGTTGCGAACAGAAGGTTAGAAACAATCGAAATAAATCAATAAAACAAAATAAATCGATGAAACCTTCACGTCGTTTCATTGCGGAGAGTTTACAGGTGATAACGATAAGAAAAACAAGTCAGCCAATGCACAGAACAAGAAATACCGGGCGATTCAAATCCGGCGTTCTTAATGGGACACCCTACGTATACAATATAATGCCTACTATCACGTGGAAAATTGTTGCAAACAATACAAACGCAAAACGGCTCCGAATGATGCTCTGTTATAACGTACATTTTAAACAATTCCATAACATTCAATATTTCAACGTTGTGTCTGTATAATAGTAACTGATGACTGGCACAACTGACACGAATCGAAGCGAGTTCAAAATCGGTTGATTTATGCCCGAACTATTGGGAATTACGGAAACATTTTGCAAACAATGTACTATACTATATACGCCACAGGTGCCGGGTGGAAATCGTGGATGTCTATTAAGGCGCCGCGAGAAAAAATCCGAACATTTTTATACCGGCCGAAAGAGTGTATCCCGATGGGGAGGAGGGATGGGGGCCATAAAACCGTATTAGTAAGACTAATAGCTTCTTCTTCGAAAAAGAAAAAAAACTACTAAAATCGTTATAGTTTTTCAATAACTGCGAAGTTGTTTTTTTTTTTTTTTATATAAATCTCGTTTCGCCGTTTTCAGTGCCAGCTGTACGCCGTCGCCCAAGCAACCAAACGTTCAGTGCACGGGGATATGTCCTTGTCAAAGGGCCATGACTTGCTGGTCCAACAACTGGGTGCCGGTGCATCCTCAGTGTAAACGGAACAATCACGCTGCAGACAATCAAACATTGAATAATACGGTGAGCAAAGACGATTGTAGTCGTCACGATGTACTGTGCCACGCGGTGGAACTTCCGGACTCGATCCTTTCGAAAAACGGAAAAAAAATTTAAAAAAATTTACGTGTTTTCCTCCCGTTTCCGACCTTCATATCCGTAGTCGCGGTTAATCGTTGTCATCCGTTAATATTTATCGTTTAAAAACGATACGCCGCTGTCCGTGACAACCGAATTAAAAATCAATCGATATATTAATACACATAGCGATTCACTAAACGTGATCGCCCCTGCGCGTGACGTGACGATAAAAATTCGATAAATCGTGAACTCCCAACGCGAAACGCCAGTAAAAACAAAAGTTTTATTCGCTTGAAACAAAAAACTTTGAACGGCTATAAATAGTCCGAAAACTGTCAGAATATTTCGAAAATTTCGCCGAGTCTAGAAAAGGACAAGATAATACGCGTAAGGTGGAAACGTACGGTCTCTGTCGTACACGGTGATTTCGAACTAGACGTTTCCGCCGACCTTTGCACGGATCGTGCAAAGGAACAACGTGAAAAAGTAGAAATGTTTTTTATTTTATATAAACATAGTATTCTGAATCTATACGGGGCGCGTAACGAATTAGCTGTGTGTATACAGTGCGTTGCACTCAAATGGTAACACGAAAAATATTTCTGACCGATGACCGCGGATTGAAATGGGATTTTCAAGAAAAGATAGGAAATACTGAAATACGCATACATTTTTTTGTAGATTTTTTAAATGTCTTACCCTACCAGTGTGCGCATGCGCAATAAAACTTGCATTTTTCTAAATGGAAACACCTATATTCAACACTTGATAAACCATTTTTTTTTTTTTTTTTTTTTCTAAGCAACTCGTATAAATAAAGTTTTCCCTTATCCTGAAAATCGGCCAAATTGCGGCCAGTAAAATTTTCAAATTAAACTATTGAATTTTTCAACAATAATTCTACGATGTTTTCCGTGTAGTTATGTCCGTATATTTCCACTAATAGGTTTCGCCGTCATTATTTCATGTTTGTAAAAGTTTACCGTTGTAATTATTTACACGAGCGGTGCAAACTTATTGGTAAATGTACTCGGAAATCCCGAATGCCTATTGAAATACCGATTCCACCGTAAACATTTATTGGTTTATCGGTCAACGAACATTATCGGTCGACTAATGAATGAACTTTGTATCATACAGATTGCCTTACGGACAATTTTAGTTGTTAATTTATTCCGCCTAAACGTCGTAACATTTATAACAACGATCCGACCATTCAGACCGAGAATTTTACCCGGATCGGAACATTCGTTTTTGCGTTCATATTTTCCCATCGTTGAGATTCATATTGTACAAAAATGGTTAGCCATTGTGAAAAATCGGATATGGTTTTAATTTTTAACGCGCGTCATCGATATTCCCGGCAAGCTGCACAGTTAGACGCTGAACGGTATCCCGATGGATATCAACCAGCACATAATTATTTTCTACGGCTTGAAAATCAAATCCGAACTTACGGTTGATTTGGAAGTCGAAGTCACTTTCGTCCGGTACAACGAGCAGCAGAAATTGAAAGTGATGAGGAACAAGTGATGGACAAAACTTTGAACAATTTATAAGATAATGATGAGTATGTTTCGTAATAAATTGTTTAAAATAAAATTAATTTAACAATAATTAAATAATTTTGTTTCGACTTTAACTAGCTATATTGCGGCCGATTTTCAAAACAGGGGAAAACTTTATTTATATAAGTTGTTTGAAAAAAAAAAAAAACGGTTTATCCGAACCAAGTATTGAAAATAAGTGTTTCCATTTTGACAAATGCATGGTTTATTGCGCATGCGCACATGGAAAGGGTGAGCAATTTTTAATCCCATAAAAAAAAAAAAGCGTATTCCAGTATTTCCAGTATCTTCCCTTAAAAATCCCGTTTCAATCCGAGGTCACTGGTTAGAAATATTTCGCGCGTTACCATTTGAGTGAAACGCACTGTACACCGTGTAAAAGGAAAAGAAATGATGCAAAAGCCGTCGACGTCCTGTATTGTCTTGGATTTGATAATCATTATTATTAATTTAAAAAAAAAAAAAAAACCTTAATTGCCTATTTTAATATTGTCCGCACAGAAACCGCGGGTTCCGCAGCCGCACGATTGCCACCACCAGAAGACCGCGACTGGCGTCATTTACGCGACGGTGGACGTGACGAAGAAAAAAAAATACGCGGAACCGACGCCCCCGGCCGAAACCCCGTCCAACTACATGAACTTGGAACCGGCGCCGGCGGCGGCGAAAACGACCGCCGACAACTACGCGAACTTGGAGTTTAGCGAGTCGCTGTGCCATTACGAGAACGCCAAAAACGTGTTGGCCAAAGCGACCGCGGACGCCGGTCCGCGCCCCGTAAACAACGGCCACCCCGCGCGCGCGCCTTACGACAACCGCGGCGGCGCTTGCGACAAATGCGGGCACCTGCAAAAGCGTTGCGCGGCCGCGGAGAACGGCGGTGGCGACGAGAAAAGCGACTATATGACCATGGAACCCGTCAACGGCCGCATGAAGGAAGTCAAACGGAACCTGTTCCCCGGCTATTTGCCCATGTGCCCGGCGGTCAACGGCGGCAGGCAATACGACAATAACATGTTGAAGGACATTATGAACAAGGGCCTGGCCGAGAAGTCGGTCAGCATACCCAGTCTCGACGAGTACGGCAGATCTACTGCGGCGGCGGCGGCGGCGGCGGCGGACGGTTTGTCTAAAAGCGCGTGCCATCCGGCGACGGACGAGCCGCGTAGACGGTCCAGTTCGGCCGGATCGTCGCGGTACGATTACGGGACGACGACGGCCCGGTCCGAGGCGTCCGACCGCACATCGTCGGCCGAGAGCATGACCAGCCAGATCGCCAAAACGTGTCCGGACTCGACCGCGACGTCCTCGGCCGAGAGCGCCACGACCGCCGCGGCCGTGCAATCGTCCGCCGGCGCTTCGGCCGACGACCAGCAGACCGCGCTGGTACACATACGCCGGTCGTCCAGCGTCCCGTGCAAAAACAACCGGGACTCGTCCAGCTCCAACGACTCCGGCGTGTCCACCGGGTCGCTTCGGTACAGGGGCGCGGACTTTGCCGAGTTCGAGTTGCCGTTGACCACCGCCATGTCGACGATGCGGCACCGGCGGACCATGGCCGCGCCGGACTGCGGCGTCGGCGGGACGCCGACCGCCGTCAACTGCGTCCACGGATCGTTGCCCAGACGTTCCAAGTCCACCGACAGGTTAAAGGACCTGAGCTTCAGGTTTCAAAAGTTCGCGGGCCCCATGAAGTCGTCGTCCGCCGGTGCCGAGGTGCCGGTCTGCTTGAAAAAAGATTCAAAAGGTCAGCCGAGTTTACCTACCTACCCCTATTTAAATCGTTTATCTTCTACACATTCAAAAAAAAAAAAAAAAAAATTTTTCAACGAATTTACCGGAGTTTTTAAATTTACCAAGTTTTTATTTCATTGAATTTTTCAACAATTAGAAATAACCGAGGGAAAAACGTCGTAAAAACGGGATAGCTACGCAATAATGATCTCTGTAGTACTAGTAAAAATAATATACCTCGTGCGTTCCCATTTTAACCACGTTTTCCTCCAATTTTTAAGATTTAAGGATTGTCGAAAAATATCCTCTTCAATACACCAAAATCGATACAATATCTTACTGAGTTAGATAACCGGGGCAGGGTATCAAATAAAAAAAGACGGAAATACTTCACACGGGGACGCAGCCAGTAGGATACAGAAGATAATTTAATGTATACCTGTAAGCATTGAAAAAAACCATTGCTAACGAAAAAACGAATCTGAGCGGAGTTCGGTTGATAATGATGCTTTGTCAACAATATATATATGTCATTTTTTAGTAAAATAATTAAAAAGACATTAATATTATCTTTAATAATATTTGTTTGATGTACAGATTTTCCCGGTTTCTCCGGGATTTTTCCTGGTTTGTCACATTTGCTGGTAAAACTCCTGAGAAAAATGATCTCCTTTAAGTACCTCCCCACGCCGATTTCCTTTCTGAAAATGTGCTACACGTAAAAATCAGAGCAAGTTCTCCCGTAGAAAAGTTGTCCACAGAAAAAAAATAAACATCTTTGTAAAACCATAAACTTCTTCGCTCCACTCTGAATCTAAAAAACCTGTTTACAGACACAAAACGAAAAGGGCGCATTCAAATTGCCTCCCGTTAATCCCTTGAGTCGCCTCCCGTATATTTTTTTCAAAAAAAGGTTACTCGAATCGCCTCTCAAGCCCGAATTTAAAATTTACTGTTCACTCGAATTGCTTATCACAAGTCTACTTGAATTGCCTCCGGTATAGGGCCAGATTAATCGATATAAACTACTACGTTAATTACTATACACAAAAGAAAATCATATAGGTAGGTATATTATAAATTATAATATTACGGTTTTTGTAATCCAAATTTAAATCCGTCGGCTATTGACACAGTGTTTTCTCGTGTTTCACTTGAAACTTTCACAGACGTGTTTTGCATAAGACAGTAAACTAAACACTGAATTCGAATAGAAATATCACGGAGTTTTAGGCTATTAATTTTGATAGTTCGTAGACGAAAACTGATCGATTTTAAAATAGGTACCTATTTCCTAGTGTTAATCTGAGTTTTGATTTGACACATTTTACCAGTTTCAATTTTAATCCGCATATGACCGTATTCTGTGCCCATAATCGTCCGAACTTATGCCATATGACGGTGTGTTAATTGAACTGGTATATTAATAAAACATTTTTGCGGAAAAAAACTTTTACGCTTGAAAATGTAACCCAATACGTGCATTATAAGTGGCGGTGTCTGACCGAATCTAACCTAGTGGTCTGAACAACGAATTTGAGTGCATTAGTTTTTTTTGTTTTTTTTTTTTTGGTCACATAAGCGTTATCGTAAAAATTACAGCATTTCAAAATATGTCTTACCGAACTTCGCTCCAAATCGTTTTTCGTCGAATAATTTACCTTTGCGTAGGTTAGGTTAGGTTAGACATAAATTAAATAACTATGTATCCTGCCTTCCCGAATCGAATATTCAATTTTATTAGACCGACGGCAATAAGTATTTTAGATTCTGAGTGGAGCGAAGAAGCTTTTGGTTTAACAACATTTTTTTTTTTTTTTTTTTTATTATCTGTGCGCAACTTTTCTACCGGAAATATTGCTCCGTTTTTTAAGTGTAGCGCCTTTTCTAAAAGGAAATCGGTATGGAGAAGTGCTTTAAACAGGTCATTTTTCGATTTTTCCAAAAGTTTTCCCAGCAAATATGAAAAACTGGAAAAAAACGCGGGACAACATTAACAAATATTATTAAAATATACCATACAACGCTTATTTAATTATTTTACCATAATATGACTTACAATTTATTGTTGACAAAGCATCGCTATCAACTGAACTCCGCGCAGAATCGTTTTCTCGTTAGCAATGGTTTATCGTTGCTTACAGGTATACATTATATTACTTATTCCTAGAAAAGTGGCTGCACTATCCTATGCCCCGTTATCCTAGGACAGCTTTTAGATTCCGAGCATATAGCGAGGGAGCTATTGGTTTTACTAAGGTATTTATTTTTTCTTTCTTTCTTTATTCTAGTCTGTGAACACATTTCTTCACAGTAAACTTACTCCTTAATTTTACGTGTAGCAGTTTTTCTGGAAGTTCAAGTTGTCTAGATTGTACTTTACAGGGGCTTTTTTTGATTTTCGATGCCGTTTTTTAAATAAAAGTACTTATATGGGAAAAAACGTAGGAAAACGTAAAATTTCAGGATTTCATTATTTTATTAAACGTTATTAGACGTTTTCTACTAGAAAAATGATTTAATCGAAAATCACAAGACACATTTTATGTTGCCTTTTTGATTTACTTTCTTATGGTATCATTGCCAAAACTTTTGAGCTTCTAAGGAATTTTAATTTTTGGGAGTTTTTTGCTGTAATTCGGTTATAAATACACGTAGAGACTTGAAACTTGGTAATAATACCTATACTGGACTTACATAGACGTGGTAAAATTTCAGATTTTTTTGTCTAAAATTGTCAAATGTTATGTACATCAAAATTGTCATTACAAAATCACACTATTATACCTCTAACAGTTATAATCTTTATCTCCTTATCTTCCTAAACATTTTGTTATGTTGATATTATAGGTTTTAACGTGAACGTTGATGGAACCACAGGAGTACCATTCTTAGATTCTCAGAGCACAAGCAGCTACACCTCGGATATGAGCGACTACATCGAAACGTTATCATTGTCTTCACACAGCTCATCAGATACCAATAACGAAAACCTAAGGTAGGTCCTAGTTTTATTTCTCAGAGTACAATATAGAGTCATACGACTTACTGTCAATTGATTTGTTTCATCATTTCGTTACTGTTGTTCCAACAGATTTGGTCGACCAGCCGCCAAAACTACACTGAAACCACGATCGGGTAAAGAATACCATCAAATAGGATTTTTCTTGGATGGGGACTTAAAGGTAAATATGTCAATTGAAAATATTACATTTTTCCACCCAAAAATAATTTACAATAACTGTCATTGTACTTAACATTCACCATCAGTATGATAATAATTTATTCTTTAATACCTAGGTACCTATTTATTATTTTTTTATTATAAAATAGCAATGGTATTCATTATTATTTAATTTACTCATTTGAGTTTTACATTTACTAGGTCAAATCCAATATACCACCAGTTGCTGAGACTTCAGAAACATCTTCATCGAGATACACAAATGCAGCACAAGAGAGCAATGTGGCCTGATGCTAAATAAGTGACCATGTGAGAGGAATATTGTGAACATTTTTCAATTTCTCAGCAATGTAAACATTGTATATAATCAGTTATGTACAATGTAGAAAAGACAAATACATAAAAATCAAGAATTTAATTAAACTGTACATTCAATTTTACTGAAAATAACATATCACAACATGTATAAAGTATTATTGTAATAATATACATACAATAATAATAATAATGTAATTTTAATATGTTGAATTTAAGACTGCTAAACTGAAAAAAAAACTGTTCTTGTATTATTCTTCAACTGTATCGTATTAACATAATTATTAAATTCAATTTTAGGTACAATACAATAACAGGTTTAGTCTAAGAACTAGTCGTCTATAAGTCAAATACAATTTTTTTGTAGTAGAATAGTTTCCTTAGTGTACCTATATGTAAAAACAATGATATACTAATAATAATTATATAATAATAATTAATAAAAAAACATTATCATATAGTTTATATTCTTAAATTATTTACAATAAAATATTTTTAAACACTAAAGTTTACTTCTTTAACTAAACATTTTTGTATGATGTATATATATATTATTGAATATTACACAAAAAGAAAAACAAATTGTTGACACAATTTTTTTATAAATTGTAATAAACTTACAGGTAATTTTATTTAACTTGGGCTTGATTTTAATTATCAACCCTTTTTTTTAACGGATCTTAGATTCACCAAATTATCATTCAATGAATTAATATATGTTATATCTATATGTATTTATTTACTACTTATATATAATAATATGTATTATGGATTCAAATACACTACATCAATTTTGTCTTAGTCTTTTATAAGTGCTGAGAACACATTTTTTTTATCACATTAATAATAATAAACAATTATTAAACTTAAATGGAGGTAAATATTAAAAATTAAATTAATTTAGATTTATTATTTATATTAGTAAAGTAGATTTATTTTTCCATAATTGTTTATGGCTTTTGAGACAGTTCTTTTAATTTGTTGATTTTCCATTTTTGAATTTTCTCTTTCAGTTCAATTGCTGTAATTAAAAACCACAATAATGTAAAATTGACAATAAAAGCAAAGTAAAAGAAAATCCTTATTATATCCTAACAGTAATAACACAAATCACATTGAATATATTACGCAACACATATGTTGAACAATTTCATTAATTCAAAAAAGAGCCATGATATTTTCTAAATTATAACATGTTTAACATATATATATATGTAAGTGAACTTTCAAGTCTCTACAACTATTTCTTCATATTCAGAAATTATATAAAAATATTAATTAAAAGCTAAAAAGTATAAAAAAAAATATATAATAATGAAGGTAACTTAAATAAATTAAAAATTAAAAATCTACAATACAATTAAAATGTGAAAAAAAATCATACAAATATGAAATTGTATATATTTTTATATAATTTGGCATTATTTATTTGAGTTTAAAATAATTTTTAAAAATCCTGTAATTTTTTTATTTTGACGCTAAATGGCAATCCACAGAAGTTGAATTTTCCCATTTAAAATACATGCAGTTTTACAATCAATGCGTAAGACTTTAATTTATCCATACGCTCAATTTATCCAAAATTGAAGCATGTCCCCTAAGCATGCTCATCCCATTTTTTGGTTAAATTTTGCAAATGTTCAAATTCTGATTTTTGAAATTTTTAAGTTTAATTAAAGCTGATATTTTCCAATAATTAGATACTTCACAACATTATGGAGTATCCAGTTATGATACCAACATTGTTTTTTCAAATGAAAACACATATTAAAAATTCCATAAATACACGGAATATTACTTTAAATAAATTTTAGTGTCAACATTTTTGATTTTTGTCAACCCATAAACGAGATATTAAACTTTTTAATTTATGCAGGAAGAAAGTAGTGAAGTATCATTTGTGTGGCATTTTATTGGTGCTCTGAAATTCAGAATTTGAATACATGCAAAATTTAACCAAAAAATGGGGAGAACATACTTAGTGAGTGAATCACCCTATTAACAATTTTGTTTTTTTTTATATAATATTTATATTGGTTTCTTTCCTTATTTTAGTTGTATAAAGGATCTTTTTATATTTTTTATTTATAAAACAAAAAAATTCCTTTAATTATTATATGAATAATTTGAATTTTTAAAAAAGAATTTTATTATTTCTTAAAACATTAATCAAATATAAAATATAGCATTATTATGCCAGGTGATTCATTTAAGTAGGTACAATGATTATCTCTGAAAGTATTAATTTTTTTCGGAATTTATTTTCTAAAAATTCATGAAACAAGCAGCTTTACAATTTATATTGATGTTAATTTTTGTCACCCATATTTTCGGGGGTAAAACCACTACCTACTTTTGATTTTCAAATGGCAACTTTTATTAAAAAGTCCATAAATAGAAGGAGTATTTTTTAAAATAAATTTTAGTGTTGACATTTTTGATTTCTTTAAAGGCGTTTACGAGATATTCCACTTTTAATTTTAAATTGGAAGAAAGCAGTGGTGCATTATTAACATGCTGCACGCTATACTGCCACGCAAATAATACTCCACTAATCTCCTCCAATCCAAACTTAATCAAAAATGTCAACACTAAAATTTATTTTAAAAAATACTCCATCTATTTATAAACTTTTTAATTTAGGTTACCATTTGAAAATCATATACAGGTAGTAGTTTTGCCCCCAAAAATAAAGGTGACAAAAATAATATGGCTATACAATTGTAGAGCAGTTTGTTTGTAGAACATGTTCTAGAACAAATTCTGGAAAAGTTAATACTTTCCAAGATAATGAGTGTACCCACTTAAATGGATCACTTGGTATCAAATTATTTCTCACTGAATTATAACAAAAATATTTCTCCCATTAATAATAAAAAAAACAAAGAATATAAAAAAATAACTTCCCCAATGCACCAACTAGACAATATTTCCTACCAAAGATCAGATCACTAGAGTTAATGACTGGAGCAAATATTCCAATCAAAAGCTTTTTTAGATAAAAAAAAAATATATTATAATACAAATTTTAAAAATTTGGTTTTTAAATAATTAATACTGAAAAAATTTTTAATTTTAATGTCAAAATAAATGTGAAATGAAGCTTGCAGCTAATATAAATTTAAATGTAATTGACACTTATAAACTGTATATTTTATCAATGTAGATTACATTAATTATTTAAAAAAAAAAAATAACGATCTTTCTAAGCTGTCAATAAAACATAAAGCCTAAAACAGAAATTCAGAGGGTCAATTTGTTTTTTATTTATTATTATGATTTTTAGACTTTTTCAATTTTATAATATACTTGTACACAGTACTATGTTTTTAAGTACATTTTACACATTTTGTCAATAAAACTGAAATACATAAACACAAATAATTAAATAACAATTATTAATTTTAATATTAGTTCAAAACAAATTTACCTGGTGTTAAATTATCTTCACTCAATGGCTGTCTGTTGAATGGATCAGTTTGTGAATTTAATAAATGACGGATAATTACTGGACGATCCATTACTTTTCCACTACTTGGTAATATAACTGGATCATCCATCAAAGTATCCATCAATGGATCTGAAATTTATCAATACTTATTAGTACACTGTAACTAAAAAGCAAACTATAATAATACCTCTAAATTCTTCAGGAGCATCATTAAAATCAACTTCTTTTTTAATATTCTGAATAGAGATTTCATTTGCTTTGGTAGCCAAATTTTGGAATTGCATCACTTCCATTTTACTAGCATTTAAAACTCGACACATTCGGTTTGCTGCATCTTCAAATAATTCCATTCGAAAAGACCGCTTAAAATATTTTATTATTAATTAAATAATTTCAACTATTTAAATAAAAATGTACAATTATATTATTAAATTACTTCATCAGCTGCTATTGCAGCAGCAAATTGGTCACAATCCAAATGTAAATAAATATCAATTATCTGCTTCAATAAACGTCTAGGATCCCACCCATAATTTTCTGGCGTTTTTACTTTTAAATTTTTACATTTAGGACCACACAGTTGTTGTAAATTGAAATTTAACATTGCTGTAAGTCGATTTACTAATTCAGGTCGCATGAATGGTTCCTTAATATCCTTTGTAAGGTAGTGAAACATATCTACTGTCTCTTGAGCCAAAGTCAAATATGAACTGAAACACAAACATTTTAGTGTTAAGAGGATACCAGCACAATTATTTTATGATGAAAAACATAGATTGGCATTTCTTTGATTTCTCAACTCACAAATCTCTAAGCAAAATAAAAACCATTGATTAACAATAACATTTTCAAGTGACCTACGGTGCCAACTATTGATATCTTAATGTTTTTATTAATTATAATTATAATTAAAAAATGAAAAAACCTAATATTTTATCAATCTATAAAACATCTATTAAAGCAGGTATTAAAAAATGGCATCGTAGAATGCTAGATAATTTTATCCTTAAGAATTTGCTTTTTGTTTCATCACTCCATGACGTTTTCAAATTAAAAAAATTAAAAAAATTCCAAAATATAATAATGCAATTGACAGAAAAGTTTGTTCCATCAGGTGCTGCTCCAAGCAACATCGTGAATTTCCACGTCATCGTCTGCTGTGTTCGATTATTAGTTTATTACGCTCGAGAATGTGCAAGTTACTATTTATAACTTGTATAATCCGACAGACTAGTAATATTGTAATACTCATCATATTATTACTATCTATTTCATCATTCCACTTACTTCTACATAGAGTCATAGGCCAACACTTTCGACGCACATTTCGAACATATTTTATTCAATTTTGTTTGAAATTATTTTTCATTTTTCATTTAGGGTATTATGAAAAGAGCTTATTTTTAATCAGAACTAAGAAATTTGCATTCAATAAAATTATGCATTTATATAAAAATCCATGCCCTAATTATTAATAATAATATAAGTTTTTGTCAAAATTTTAAATCTTTATGAATATTTTAGACTGAATTACATTAAAAATACAAAATTGAAAATAATAAAACATTTATTATTATACATTTTCCCATACTTTCTGAATTTTTTTTTTTGGTTTTGATCAATTATCTAAAAGATTACTAAGAGAAAATCAACAAACGACTTCTTGTTCTCCAACTAAATTCCAAATTCAACAAAAAAAATTGCATGTTTTTATTAATTGGAAAAATATTCATGATAGAAAACATAAGCGGAAAAAATTTAAAATAATGAAATTGTGTTAACATAATAAAAACAATGAAAATGATACCACAATGTGCAGTAAATATTTATCATTTTACCTATACTTTTCTTTTGGGTTTTTCCAGATTATTTTAAAAAACTCATTGGAAAATCGAAAAATGACCTCAATGCACTTAACTAGAGAAAATTTCATAAAAGATGCAACCAGTCTACTTTATTTCATATCAAGATTTCTGGTAGAAAAGTTGTAGACAGAAAAAAAAAACACACATTATAGAGTAAAACCAATAGATCCCTCACTACGATAAGGATGTAAAACAAAAAACATACATCATTAGATTTAATGCTCTATTTTAAATGTTAAATTTGACTCTTGATGATAGTATAACTTTTAATTAATATTTTTATTTTATTTATCTACTATTCATTATAATATGGAATATATTAGATTTCAGTTAACATCAAATACCCTGCAAACTAATATACTCGGTAGTTTACTACCATACTCAGTAAGCATAAATTTCTAAAGATAATATAATAAATAGCAAATTAATACATATAAGATTCTAAGTGTAACGGAGAATGTATTGTTTTTACAAATAGGTTTTTATTTTTTTTTTATATATGAACACTTTCTACCAGAAATCTTATTCCGATTTATATGATGTAGACGCTTTTCTGAAAGAAATTGTCTAGGGGTGGTACATTAAGGAGGTCATTTTTCGATTTTCTCAAGAGTTTTCCCAACAAATGTGAAAAATTTGGAAAAACATGGGAAAACCTGAAGAAAAAAGGAAAATCAGATTAATATTAAACAAATATAATTTAAGACAATATATAATGCCAATTCAATAAGTTTACCATACTATGATATATATATATATTGTTTACAAAGCATCACTTTCAACTGAACTCCACTCGGAATCATTTTTCCATAAGCAATGGTTTATTGTTATCCAATTGTATATCCAAATCCTACCTTTTCAACATTCCACCTGCAATAGTGGCTACATCCACATGTGAAGTGTGTCAGTCGTTTTTTTAGATTTTTACCGAATGTTTACTTACCGAATTAACATTACCAAAATATGGAAAAAAATTAATGATAAGTGATATTCGTGAACCGGGTCACAAAAAAGTAAAATAAAAACAAGATTTGTTACCAATATAATAATAGTGTTTAAAGAGCCCTACCTCTAAACATATATTTTATAATTTATTTAAAATATAAGTTTATTTTAGTTTTTATTTAGTAAGTATTATGTTGATAAAATTGTTTGACTTAACAAAAATAATTGGACAATTTAACAAAATGTTTTTTATAAGGTGTTGTATAAGTGCTAAAAAAAATTTGACTTGATACAGTATTTTTTTTATAAGAGTTTTAAGAAAAAATTACTAATTTTCGTATACAATGATAAACCATTGCGTACATATATAAATAAAATATTAAAATAATGTTATGTAGTCTATTTTTCCAACAGTTACTTAATTCTATGGTGTTTTAACACTATCATTGAAACCTCAATGTGGCTACGGCCGACTGTCGCGGAAGCGATATGGCGCACAGCCCATCTCTGGAGTGTTAAATACATTTTATTTTCATACTCTTAATATTCATCAATTCATTAGTGAATTTATTATTTTTACTTACCGGCATTGTCTTTCGTCAGCAGTGAGCTGCCTTGTTCGGGAAAGTTGAATTTCATCAGATAATTTATTCCAAGTAGCAGTATCGGCCATTTGTTCTTGCACTTCATGGATACGTTTCAATGACTCTAAGCTCTCGTCCAACAAAAATGTTGTGTCATTAATTAACATATTAACAAATTTGACAAACTGTATTCCAGTTCTACATGAAAAAAAAACAAATAAAAATTGTATCCAGAAAAATTGTTGAAAAATGTTTTAATGAATAATGTACTTTGATTCTGCTATAACCGCACATCTATGTGTAGGACATTCCCACATACTTTTAATAATTAAACTTATATGGTAACGTATAGTGAATTTATCATAAAATTCAGAACTTGCTCCAGTAGACTCAATTACTATAAAATTAAAATATATATATATAAAAAAAAACTAAACAACTTAATTTATAATGATTACAATAAAATGTACATTGTACCTGTATAAAAATTCATTAAAGAAGAAGGTAAATTTGATACTGAAAGTGGATGACTCATCATCATATTATTTAAAATTTCAGTCTTTGGCTGAATACTTGGATTCAATACAAACAAAACCTCAATAAGCTTTGCTATGAGGTATGGATTTTTAAAAACGGCCGGATAACAAATGCAAACAAGAATCCATGTCAACAGTGTGTCAAACAACTTAAATTCAATATCCTTGGGAGCATACCTAAAAATCAATTTTATATATTAAGACTTATTGAACACTAAAATTAAAAATAAATATTGTTCCTTTTTAAATTATTTATGTAAACCATTATATAACATTATTTATCAAAAACCTGATGAAAACAAAAATGTTTTTCACATAAAAATAAATACTTACTGCAGGATGAATAATAGGAAATCTGCAATATCTTCAACAAACCATTCTGGAATAGCAGCTAATATATCTGGAACTTCAGCAGGAAATATTATACTAGCATTTGGTATATATGGAGTACCTTGAAGGAGTGTTATCATAAACTCAGCCACCGTAGAATAAAACACAATGCACCGATTTATAAGGTTTGGATCGTAAAGCACCAGTTCTCCGCATGATTTACTTTTTATTAGTTTCTATAAAATTATAAAAATTTTGTTTCAAACAATTACTAAATAGTAAATAATAATGAAAATATTACCCTTAATTGTATTTTCCATTTTTTTAATAGTTCTTTATTTCTTGCAGCCACAACAGAATTAGTCTTCCATTCTGATTCAGAATTTGCTATTTCATCAATCTACAACATATATAAACAACAAATTAATTTAGATCCATTAATAATAAGAAGTTTTAAAAAAATAATCGCATTACCAATTTTTGAAGATCTCTTACAGTTCTGTATCTTCTTGTGTGTTTATTAAAAGCCGGTATTAAAGCAACATGATGACAGTAAAGTGTTAAAAACCAACAACGAGTGGAAAACTTCAATTCAACTAATGGTTTTGCTAAACATAAAAAAAAAAAATTAAGGAACAAAAATTTAAAAAAAAAATCAATTTACTATAAAATCATACATTGGGATGAGAGCCAATCAGTTACTTCTTGTGATGAAAATTTCAGTCTTGTATCAGCTGATAAATCAATACAAGAATGTTCAGAAAAAATATACATTGGATCTACTTTTTCCAATTTGATCTAAAATTGATTTAACTCGTATATATTAGTTAAATAATAAGTAAAATAAACGTTGTAATGATTACCTTCACAGATAATTCTTGTAAGGTAGTTAACAGATTTAACATAAAACCATCACCAGAAATTGATCGCTCATCTACACGCATTTTGCAACGTTTTTCGTTATAAAATAACATTTTGGATATATACGTTAATGTTGTATCACGTGAAGCCAAATTTAATATTAAATTATACATAATTTTGTTCAATCCAGTCTATCAAAAAGAAAAATATTAACATTGCAATTTAAAATTATATATATAGATTTTTATTTATATATATAAACATAGTAATTCACTAAGCGTGGCAATATTGATAAATACTTAGATTTTTCACAACATTTAGGGAATATCCTGTGGTGGTACCAACTTTGGTTTTTCAAAAGAAAACAATACTAGACAATTTCATGAATAATGAATATAGATTCCATAGATGTAGTATTACTTTAAATAAATTTTAGTGTTAAAATTTCAATTTCCATCAACCAACTTATGAGATATTCCACTTTTAAGTTTAGGTAGAGGAACAATAAGTGAAGTATCATTTTTGTAGAGGCACGACATGCAGCATTTTATTAGTGCTCTGTTACTCTCCACTTAGGTTAACTTAATAGTGGAATACATCGTAATGTTGACGAAAAACAAAATGAATTTAAAGTAATACTCCATTTATTAATGGAATTTTTATTATTGGTTCTCATTTGAAAAACCAAAGTTGATACCTCTACAGGATAATCCCTAAATGTGTAAAAAATATAAGCATTTGAAAATATCAACTAAATACACTTAAAAATTCCAAAAATCAGAATTTAAATATATGCAACATTTAACAAAAAAATGAGGTAAGCAAAGCTTAGTGAATCACTGTGTATACTTTTTTGTATAAGTTACTAGGAAAATAATAACTAATATTTTACAAAAATAAATTATTTCACTACTTTGAACTATTTTTAAGAAGTACACATTGAATCACTAATTGAAATGCTAGGGAATAATCATCACAGTTTTTGAACTGTGGTTCTGTTATGAAAATAAATAAATTTGTTGTGCAAAACCACATTAGGTAGGTAACAGGGTAAAGTGAAAAAGCATTATAAGTGGAACTAAAGACCCAAGGTGGTCACTCGCTCTATGCATTCATTTGGACAATTTAATTGGAAATAACTCCTGATTTATTGTGCAAAACCACATTGAGTATAGGTAACAAGGTAAAGTAAAAATGCATTATAAGTGGAATTACAGATACTAATAATAACCACCACTCAAAATCTTTATAGTCTCATTATTGCGGTAGTCCCAATAACTGAATTGTTTATTTATTAGCGAACAATTATTTGGTTAGGTAGTCTTGATAACCGATAAGTACCTTTAATTTAAATATAAATATTTGTAATATTCTAATATATATTAAAAAAAAGGATTTGATTATCTTTATTATCTCATGAAATAATGTAATGAGTATTTCTTTATGTAACACGTGTATATATTATAAAACATAATATTATGTTAAAGCAATGGGAACTAATACAATTTTTTTTAAAAATCACAATTTTGATATTTTATATAATTTCCATGAAAATTAAAAATAAGGAACATTATCTCAAATTAACAAATTATTTTTGTCAAACAATTTTATAAGTGTCCTAGTATTCCAACCAAATGTTCTAGACCACTTTTGTCTCGTATTTGAAATCTCCCATTTCATGTGTCCCTTAATTTTCCTTATTTCTTATATTATGTCAGTTTATTTCATTATTTTTCTTAAACTTTTGGTTTTGAATGGATAACTATAGAATTAGAAACTAGTTTTGAGGGTTATGTCCTTACCATCATCCCTACCCCAACCACATAGTATGTTGCAATATATTGCAATTTTTGTAAATTTTAAGTGAGATTTAAAATGTCCCGTATTTATAATATAGAAATTGGGGATCCTGATAAATACCAAATTAAAAGTATAACTAATTAGTAATAATAAATGATAATTATTTATACTTTTAATTTTTAGTTATGTAAAGAATTATTACTCTACAAATAAAATAAGAGCATTTAGAATTGTATTAATATACTTTAATATCATAGTACTAGTATTAATACTCACTCGAGTAGTTTGCATTTCTTGTCTAAGAGTTCCAATTAACCCAGTTTTATCAGCCAATGTATTAAAAATCATTAATCTATCAATAATTTTTGAGTCATCTTCTGCAAACAGGGAAACTTTAAGAAATGGACCCAAATATGATGTATAAGTAAGTTCACGAGCACCACTGACTGTGACTTGGGATGGCAAAAATTGACTCTAAAAATATAAAGTATATTTTAATTATATTCCTATAAAACTTCTAAAGCTATATAAAACACATATAACAGTTAATATATTTGTACATATGTTACATTTGAAATGAAAATTTTGTTTATGAGAACAATTATCTCAAAGATTCAACTTGCCTGTTTTACTATCAAAGAACAAACTGGTAAATTATTTTTAGATGTAGCAAAAGTCAAAGACGTAAGTTCATTGAGTATTTCAATAGGTCTGCGATGAGTAGAACCTACAAAACTAGCAGAGAACATAATACGGTATAAATGTTGTAATATTGGAGTAAAAATCTGAAATAAAATATTTAAATAATAAAAAAAAAACATATTTATATATTTAACTAAAAAAAATGTTGTATTACTGATTCAAACAATGCTGGCTTCAATGCTGTACGATTTACTAGTTCACTTAGGAAACCTCCAGGCACTTTATCTTCCATCAAAAATTTTGTAAGAGGAGACAATGCGGGTGTCACAGTTTGAATCAATTCTATGGAATCCATAATCCATACTGTATTTAACAATGAAATACTATGATTTATACACTGGGTACGTAAATAGCGTAATGCTGTGCTAACCATAACAGTACAATTTCTCTGTAAACAATAAAAGAAGCAATTATAAATAAGGTTTAGAATTATATTATTATATAGAATTATAATTGTTATATATATATATAAATATTACTTTAGGATATTGCCGTTCTTGTATATCAATACGTTTATAACAATCAAACAAATATCCCAAAGCGATTGTAGTAGCTGATTTCTCAACTGGTCTGTCAGAGTATAAATCATACTTTCGTGTAATTTCACACATAGCTTCTATTATATTCATGGAAATAAAATCCTAAAAAATAACAATTGCATTTATTAATATTAATATTTAACAAAAACCTATAAAACAAAGTAAAAAAAAATAATTGTGAAACAATACTTTATTAGGCAAAACAAATTTAAATAAGATTTAATTTTACTTTCAACGAATACTTCATATTTGAATAGTTTATAAATTTAGTAATCTTATAATCAAAGTATTCACCATTAAATGAGTTGGCAACTCAAAATAATCAAATTTCTGTCTTGCTTTCATCAAAGTAGATAATTCTGGCAAATAATATGTTGCTTTAATATTTTCATGCCACGATACATCTAAAATTGTTGAAATCATAGCAAAGACAATATTGTCGTGGGGATTACTCTAAAAAAACAACATGTATAAATTATAATTAAGTAAAACAATTAATTTTTTGAAATAAAACTTACTGGTTCTAATGGTCTTTTTCTTCTGATACTTTCTGGACAACTGCATTCCTTAGGTTCATCAACATCCATATTTTCAAAACCTGAATCTTCTTCTGGGACAATTTTAGAAGGTCCTGGTAATTTCAATGAAGTAACAATATCTTTTTTGTTTTTTACTTCAGTACTATCATCAACTTCCATGGCTATATCTTTTGGTTGATTTGTTTTGTTTGACTGAGTGGCAAATGTGATTTTAGTAGGTACTGCATTATAAGAAAAAATATGTAATTATTAAATTTAGATATATATTAAGAAAAACTTGATAGTACATGGAGAAATATCTGGTGAAATAACTTCAGAGACTATTGGGGGTGGTGGGCCTGGAACTCTTGCTGTGTTGATGGCAAGTAAACGTGCCAAGCGACGTCTCCTTATCTGTAGTAAATAAAAATATTTAATTTTATGTAATGTGATTATTAGAAGTATATTATTATAACATAGGTTTTGTATACAAATTATTAAAATTCCAAATGAAAAATTGTTTAATTTACTAGGGTAAATATCCAATTTAAAGGGAGTTGAAAATTGAATAAATTGAAAGAGAATTGAAAAAAAAATATTACATACGACATGTTTAAGATGAGCAAATCATGTTACATAGTAAAACATAATATTGGAATAGACAATGGAAAGAAGTGGTAAATGATAAGAATATTTTAAAAAATAAAATAAAAAATGATTGTTGATTATATAGTAATTATAAACAAAAAGGTAAGTGTCAAGTATTATATACAAGTTAAGCTGTTCAAAATATAATTTTTTTCGATTTGATGTACACATCACTTTTCATATCATTTTACAGTATCTAATTAAGGATAACTTGTATACCTAAATATCCTAAGTAAACAACAAAATTAACAAAAATGCATTTAATGTATCTTACCTCTTCAGGAGTTAGGCCACTCATAACTAAACGAATTGTATCGACGTCCTATTGTTATAAATTTGCCCAGTACCTATGTTGTTAAAATTAATAACAAAGCAGCAACAATAGTTTAAACAAAATTAACGTATATAGTCGATCGTGTACACAATACTATGCGACCAAATACGTAAATCGACGTTCTGTGTCCGTGTACAAATGTGATGATTGAAAAATAAATTAAATGTACAAAAACTTAAAAGAAAACATTAATCATTACCCATTGCATACAGCAGATAGCTCACTAAAACAGATGTTTTACAAGCCATCTAATATGGTTAGTAATATCGTGTGTAGAAGGGAGAAGAATGAACCAATGAGGTCACTGACTTAACCTGGAGACGATTGTCAAATGACAATGCAGAATTGCAGTCTGCAGACCAAACCACTGGGAGCGCTTCTATCAAATAAAGATGGCCGTGAGCTATTGATAAGAATAATCATAAGCGTATATCATACCGTGACGCGAAGCGATTGAATGTAGCCGTCCAACACAGACTAATATACTTGTGTTTCTCAATAATTTCGATTATCAATCAGATGAAATAAGGATGAAACACGTCCCAACTGTTCATCTGATAGAATGTTAAGGAACACCGATTTATATTAAAACCACTGATACATAAAACAATATATCTGTATTTTATATATATCTATATTTTATATATCTGTGGCTGGCCCATCAAAGTACATGAGATTTGAGAGAGCTGCGAGCCGAATGCCGATATAGCACAATGATGCAGCTTGTCTATAGGAACAGTGTTACCATAAAACCGTGTATACAATATATTTAAAAATATTGTATAATAGCAGTATATTTGTACATTTTTCGTACTAATACAGTATATTATTTCGGTACATCGTACATAGTTGTACAAGCTATTAGCTATTCATATTAACAAAAAGTATACATTTTTGTATAGAATTTACACTTTTTGAATTTTTATTACATTTTGTTACACTTTTAATAAAATTAACAAAGCTAATTATAAAACAAATGAACCGTATAGGTCACATGAATGACGTCTATCTCTTGGTCAATGATGCCAAAGAGTTTTTATAGTTAGGCTTAGGTACATCTAAAAAATTTAATAATTATTAACTATAATGTAAATTCTACATTTAAAAATCAAAAATACTATTTATTAATGCAATTATATACTCACCGGAAAAGTTAATATTTTCACTAATAGTGTTATAGCAGATAATACATGAAACCCATTTTAAATAAATATTTACTAATCAAAATATCGACGTACAAACTTCAAAGTTTTCTAATTCAACATTTTTTGATTAAAAACAATGATGAAATTATTTTGCATAAAAAAAGTATATTTTAGGGGTTAGAGAATATTTGTGAATGTTTTGTATTTTAGATTCTGAGTGGAGCGAAGAAGCTCATGGTTTTAAAAAGATGCTTTTTTTTTTTTTGTTAACAATGCTCGTTTTCTACCAGAAGACTTGTTAGGATTTTTACGTGTAGCATCTTTTCTGAAAGGAAATCGGCGTGAGGAGGTACTTTAAGGAAGTCATTTTTTGATTTTCCAAATAGTTTTCCCAGCAATTGTGAAAAACCGGGATAAAACATGGGAAAACCGGAAAAAATGATGAAAAACTGAGAAAATTGGTACATTAAACTAATTTTATGGAAGAAAATATATAGCCTTTTTAATTATTTTACTAAAAAATGACATATATATTGTAGATAAAGCATCACTATCAATTAAACTCAGCTCAGAATCGTTTTTTCGTAATCAATGGTTTATCGTTGCTTACAAATATATATTAAATTCCCGTCTATATCCTACCTTCCCAACTTCCCACCTACACCAGTGGCTGCACCCGTCTCCATTATCTTAACCTTTTTATTTTATTTTTGATCTTATTATTTGCTTGGAGGTACATCGGCATGTTAATAATATTGATCAACAAATACAATTTATTTTACAAGTTATGTTTACATCCTTTTGGGTTTCTAATAAAAATTAATTACTAGGTATTTCTTATCGATGGAGATTGCACGTCAGAAATACAAAAATAACGTTAGCTGTCACGAGCTGTTACGATTGTAAAATAAATTCAAAATATTGTTGTGAACCAAATTAATAGTACATAATAAATTTAAGCTGAAAACTAAATTACAATTTTTTTTTTAAATTACAATTTTCAGTTTATTAAAAGAATATTTTGCACTTTTAAGAACATAAAACATCATACATCTGGTATTTTAAAAGAATATTAAGATAATATCTTACCTATTTTAAACGACATAAAAACATCATATTTCAAGGATTTTAAGAGAATATAAATTCGATCACTTCTCATGAGCCTTATTATCCACTTGTACATTGTGAATTGCATAGACCAGCATTCCTCTAACTGCCGCGAATATCTCGCAGTGGTTTCGGGAAGGCCTGGAAAAAGTTTATTTTAATTCAACAATTATAACTATTTTATGATAACAGTACCTAATGAAAAAAGCAAAATTAGCAATGGCGTGTGCTGGGTAGCTATGAATTTAACTATTTTTAGGAAATATTAATGATTGTTTCCCGAAAATGCTCACTGTAGACCCGTCATGTGCGTAATTTTAACAATTTGTTCAATTTATTATGATAATAATATTACCACCGATATGAGTAAACAAAATAAATTAAATTTCTTTTTGAAATAAAAAATAAAATGTTTATATCATAGAGGTTCAGTGTAAAAAAAAAGTATTACTATTTGGTGTTCCGTAATCTTAATGAGTTTAGTAAACAATCATAGACCTTATAGCTTATACTAAAGGTGGACATGTTATATATAAAATTTTTTAACCACTTCCAGAATTGACATAAATTAAGATTTTTTATTTTTTAAAAATATTTTTATACAACTATAAAGTTCACAACAATAGTCAATATGTACTATAAAAAAATAGTAGAAATTATGATATCAATAATTTTCGTGCTAATAATGTTATCAAACTGCTCTATGGTTATTGATTATCTGCAACTCTACAGGATAACGTCACATACTAAGATATACGTAAAAGTATATCCTTATCCGTGATTACATGGTTGAAGTGGTATGTGAATTCACAACTCTCAATATCACTGAAATAGTAAAAAGTACTAGATGAAAATCATGATTAAAGATATTATCTATAGCTGTGATGGAAATTTACAAAAAAATCTTAGCTTACCCGACAACATATTTTTTTAACTGATTACTATTTATAACAAGGTTTTTAAAATAGGTATCTCACTAAATAGTAAAAAAAAAAAATCTAACCCGGCATTCCCCCTGCGCACGTCTATGCGATCATAAACATAATAATAGATTATCTATTATCTATTATTATGTCCATGGGCTAGCCGGCAACATTAAAGATGATATCACAGATATATATTTTTATATATCTGTGGATAATATACTATAACTTAAATCGTGGCCGTCAAACACAGGCCAATCAAGCCATAGAGATGTGTACTTTATGACACAGGCACACAACAGCTGCTCTCCCAACCATGTCCCTATCATTGACATACCAACCACGGACTGAAATATACCTTAATTAGCGTGATACCAACTTACTTATCCCTTTAAATCATATTTATATATATATGATCTATGCTTATCACAGTATACGAATTATTTGTTATCAGTTTATCACACATCTGTTTCTGTTATCTCAATGGTAATTTGATTTTCCAGCAGATTGATTTGTGTTCAAATTTTAAAATTTTGTATTAATTTTCATTGTATGAATTGTATTATAACAACTATTTAATTATTACTAAATTCCAAAGTCTATATTAATTGTCACCATGTTGTTTAATATGAACCAATTGGTCTGTAAAATAAGGCCATTTATAAAATGTGTAAGTATAATGCAATTAATTATGCAGCAGTTTGGTCACTTTAGTTTTAAATATTAAATGGTATTTATTCCACAAACATGCATTTATTAACATAATAATTTATACATCATTACAAAAACCATAATGTAGATTATCTGACTACAATGTTATATAATCATAATTTTTGTATTATAAGCGTTTGGTTGTATTACTAGTAATTTGTCCAAAAAGCCACACATTCATTATTTAGTATTTAACCTGTGATGGTTATGTTAAACTATTTGTACCAAAACTGTTTTTAGTTTTAAAAAAATTAAGAAATAGTAATTTTTGTCTTGTTTTTTGAGTTGTATAGATTTAATTTGTAAATTAAATAAGTATCGAGTTTATAAAATCTGAGTTTAAGATTTTGTATTCTTTCAAACATTTTTTATTAAATCCAAAAACTAATCATAATTATACATTTATTTAGTATAAATATAATGACAGGACCAATATAATATGAATTATCTGAAAATTGTATTGTAATTTATTTTAATCACATTATTAAAATTATCAAATAAAGATAAAATATGGGTGTAAGGCCACTAGAAAATATGATTATTTTTTTATTTATTTAAATCTTTTAACACACATTTTAGATTATAATCGTAGAGAAGGATCAAATACAAAAACATAAATTGTAGAATTTAAAAAAAAAAAAAATCGAACTTTTAAATCTGGATTTTCAAATAATCTAGATTTATATACATCATTAATCTAAATATATTCAGTATACATAAACTGAATGGATACATTTTTAAAGCAATAATAAATATTTTGTTTAACCTGTCACTTAACTTTGTAACTAAAATAATCTAGACTTGTACCAAGATTTTCACTGTAATTTTACTTTTGATATTTTCCACATTTTATAAATTGAAAAATTATATTTTTAGAGAGTTTATTCAAAGAAAGTAGATGAGATACTACCAAAAAACTTATTAGAAGAGTTTCATACTGCATCTCAACAAAAGCAACTAGGTGTTATTTATGATAAACGACCATTTAAAGTTTTTCTAGAAAAAGGAAAAAATTATAGCTGGTGTTCTTGTGGTATGAGTCGACAACAGGTATTTATAAAAAAAAATGTGTATATTTTTTTAATAAGATTAAAGTAGGTAACATAAAATAAAAAATTGTATTTCTATATTTAGCCATTTTGTGATGGGACGCATAAAAATCAAAAACTCCGCATTACAATGAAACCGGTTAAAATTCAAGTAGCTGAAAGTAAAGAATATTGGCTGTGTAATTGTAAACAAACAACCCATCGACCATTTTGTGATGGAACACATAGACAACAACATATACAAGACGCAATAAAAAAATATTAATTTGTATAATATTTGTTGTATATTTTACGAGATAGTTTTTTGTTTGGGCACATCTTTTCAAGTGATAATTATAATTTTATAAAAAAAAAATAGTTTTTTGAAGAAATTTTTTTTTTTTAATTTGTGCTATACTAAAACTATTTTTTTTTTTTTTTTTGTCATATACATTTTATCTTAACTCTTAAGGTAACTATAAAATAATAGTGATTTAACTTTTGGCCACACAATAAGTTATAATATAAAAACAAAATTATAGCAATTAATTAAACTCTAAAAAAATGTAAAAAATAATGTACGATCATTTCAAATTTGAAGTAATATATAGTGTTTATAGCAAGCATTGTCGTACATAGAAGACAAACTAGCGTAAAATAATAATACTTAGCACACTATATTTTTGTTTTCAAAATGGAAGAAATTTTAAATAATAATTTATTCAATGGCTTTTGATAAAAATTCAATGAAACGTTTGCCATATTGTTCTGGGTCACATGTTGATATACCATCTACGTTTGATCCATGTTTCAATGTTTTAGCCGCTTTTGCAGCTTGTTTTTTAACACCATAATGTGTAAGTACATCAATTAATGCAATGAAATAAATTTCTCGTACTGGTGCACCTGTTAGAAATAATAACATAACTAATCTATTATATAATAACAAACTATATTCAAATTTATCACCAAAGGGTAATAAGATTACCTTCACTACTAGGTATGGCATATATATCGAGATCAGGTATTATTGCAGCCACGTCGTACTGGCAGAGGCTTGTATCACGTGCTAATAAACTGTGTGGTGAATCTGGAGGTGTGTTGGCCCATGTCACTGTATTTCCAGCACCTTCACTATCTTCCGCATCTTCATCCTCTTCTTCTGCATTAACATCTCCAGTACCACTAACAATTGCTTCTTCCCTTTCACGCTCTGCGCGAGTACAGTCATGTATGCCTAATAATAGGCTATAGTCCATCAAATGTAATCCCGTCAAAAACTAGAATGCAAAATTCATATGTTTTAAAAGTATAACAATTTAAAACATTAAAATTACACTCACATCAACATCTGCTCCTAGAGTTTCCAAAAGCTTATCTTTTGCTTCATCACCAATATATATTTTTGTACGTTCTTTAACAAAATCATTGTCTTTAAATGTCGGTAGGTCTTTTTCCTTCTCTTTATCTGAAGCTTCTCTATCAACTGTAGAACCTTTGAGATCAAATTTTCTAAAAAAAAAAAATGTTTGTATAACATCAAATTATCATAATTTGAAACACCATGTATTAATATCTTAATAAAATAGAAAACTGAAATGTTTTGTTTGTTGATTTCTGAGTTACTTTGAGTATAAGTAAAAGTATATAATTACTTATAATCGTTTTTGGTTAGCAATCATTTTATAAATTAAATTACTTTATGTTATTTCCTTTAAACTTTACTCCTTAAACAGTAATACCCCCATCAGCAGCATTAGCCTCTAAAATTATTTTTTATTAGTAGAACTAATTTTAAATAATCTTATAAGTCAGTTTTTAATGCTTTAAAAGTGTTGACATTTTAAACAGAAATCTAAAAACTAACATTTTACATTTTTGTTATACTTATTAATGTTTGATTTGAATAAAAAACTAAAAAACGGACATACTTCACATGTGGTGTGGGCCACTCTAGTAATACCTACTGTTGTAGGTGAGAAGTTGGTAAAGAATAGGGGAAATTATATGTATATAGATTTATCATTAGCAACCAAAAAACTATTCTGGAGTTTGAATAAATGTTATGAATATTTACAATTTGAAAATAAAATATTTCGTACATTTTCTTGTTTTTCCTTTTATTACGAACTCTTGGAAAAATTAAAAAATGACCTCCCAAAATTGCACCCCAATCAAATTCTTTTCAAAAAGTGCTAAATTTTAAAATTGGAACAAAATTTCTAGTAAAAAAGGTGTATACAAAAAAAAAAAAAAAAAAAAAAAAAAACATTGTAAAACCAATACATTATTCGCTCCGCTCAGAATCTTTTCCTCATTCATTTACACCTGTGAATTCTGTATCTTATTTTTTCCTTATAAATAACAATATTATAATTTAATTATTGAATCTAATATTCATAAAAAAAAATAATAGTTTTATTATTATTACATAAAAAATTCTTTACCTATCATCACTATTATGTTTGAGAGAGGAGGCAATTATAAAATGTATACATATTTTGGATTTGTAATCTATAATTATGTTCATACATATTTAATTATAATTGTAATTAAGTATACCTATGTGTGGCCAAATGATTACTAAACACGTTCCTCATGGCTACGACATAATGTTCATCACCATCAACAGTCAAACGGTACATTCCTAGATATTGAGGAAGAAGAGTTTTTCCATGTCTTTCAACAACATACTAATGATAAAATATTAATTAGATTTCACATTGAAATATTAATTAACTAATTGCTTACAGGATGGTAGTGTTTTAAAAATGAGTGCATTCGTTCAACTTCTTCACTAGTCAATGTTTTAATGATGAATAATTTATCATACGAATAGTAAAAACCTGCATTACTTTTACCTGATGCATCTGCTGAAACAGGTTGTGACCTAAGAAAAGACCAAAATTAAATTATATACATCTTATACCTACTTAATTTAAAAAATATAGATTGGTAAATATATTAAATTAATACATTTACTGTTAAATTCATTAACAACTTGATTAGTAAATTAAATATGTTAAATTTTAAATTATACAAATTAGTATTTAA
Source organism: Cinara cedri (assembly GCA_902439185.1). Classification (NCBI taxonomy): domain Eukaryota; kingdom Metazoa; phylum Arthropoda; class Insecta; order Hemiptera; family Aphididae; genus Cinara; species Cinara cedri. The sequence continues at coordinate 1,047,387 of CABPRJ010001895.1, forward strand.
TTTTATTAACAAAAAACACATTTAAACAAAGCTTATTGAATATAATACAGTCGGTTATTAATTTCTAAATAATATATATATTTAATTTTTATAACAGAAATCAAACAGTATAAAATATGTTAGATAAAACTGTAAATTTTCCTGAATTTCAATGAAATATTTTATATATCATACTTTATCTTATTTATTATATACTAATATATAAAACAAACTATTCAATATAGTCAAATGATTTTAAAGGAGTGCCTTAAATTATTTGAATAATAAATATTTGAAACTACATTTTTGGAATTGTCATTAATAGAACTGATTTAAATTGGAATCAACAAAATTGAAACTGGTGAACTTCTGGTTTCAATTCTAAATAATGTCGATTTAAATTAATTAGTTTCAAAGATTCTCAGATTTAAAAAATTATCTACTCAAAATAATAATATTCAAAGTTTCACCATGCAACCATTCTAAATAAATTTTATTGTTTGAATTTTAAATTATTTAAAATTCTTAAGCAATAATAATATGAATTTCAGGAAGAGCTCAAATTAAAATTAGTTTAATCTACCCAATACATATGGAACACATATTTTTGTTAGTCCTTATTTGTGTACCTTCTTTTAATTTCAGAGCAATAAACTTTCAATTTCTTAGGTTTAAAGTTAACTGTTTCCATATGTAAATTAGGAGTAGTCAAGGATCTCCGGTTGTACATCATAATAGATTTGCTTTGACTTTTGCGACAACAGTAGCTGCTTTCCTCAGAGAACCTTTTTATTGTGCCGAAAATAATTATATTATACAACGCAAATTTGTTACAATGGAAACACAAGTGGATAACTAAATATCATTTGTTAAAGGACTATAATGTAGAATAGATACAACTATTATATTTAAGAGTTCTATTAAAAGTAGATACTTTATGTAAAATATATTACTTTACATTGTCAACATACAATAATAATTGATGGATTAAGTAAAAAATATCTAAAAAATAATTATTAACATGGATACCATAAGTTAAATTTCACGGAAAGGGGGAAAATAAAGTATTTTATAAATAAAAACCATTATTTTAAATAAAAATTGTAAGTTATAAACATAAATAATAAATATAATTTAGATACCATTTATAATGACACTGGTTGTAGTGACATATCGGGTGACCTTAGATTGAAGGTCCTGGGAAAAACTCCTACATTATATGTACTAATTTTTATTGATTATTATGACGTCTTTTTGGTTATATTGGAAAAATCTGCATAATGTTTATACAAACTAAGATAACAGATTTTTTTTTCAATACATTGTAAATTTGGTTTTAAAATAATAAAACAACTTTTTAAATTTTATTTTTTTCTGTATGCATTTAAGTCATAATTTAGTGATAAAAATATGACACATGGATTATAATACAATTATCATTTTGGTTAAAATGACAATCGGTTATTATGATTAACTTTAACTAGTCCCTTAAATGTCATTATAAAAGGTATACTTATACAACACACATTCGGTAAATAATAATAAATTACTACTAAATGAACTAATCATATATAAAATGCTATAGTAAAGAATAAAAATGATAAACAAACCTCGTCATTGACTCTTTATAATCTAAATCATCAATGCCAAAACGTTCCCTCAAATTACGAAACACCAATGGACAGTATTCTTTGATTTTAAAATGGCTAGGCATGTTTTCTCTTAAAAAATATATACAAACATGATTATATAAATAATTGCAGAATATACTTAAATACTAACTTATTGAACAAATGGTTGTCAACTTTGACTTTTGAATATGCTCGGAAATCATCAGGGAGCAACATCACTGGTATTGTTACATGGCTCAATTCATTGATCTACAAAAATTAAATTAAAATGTATAATAGTGGTGGGTATCGGCATAAACCAATACTAAATATCAAAAACCATATTTGACCCGATATATTCTAGAATAAATGTCTATTACCAAAATTATTACCAATATCTCTGAAATAGGAAAAAAAAGGGTTAAAAATCGGTTTTTCAACTGATATATAGGTTAATTTCAATCTTGACTCATTGTTCTCATTTTCAAATATTAGATCTTAGGCATTGGTAGCACATATTAAATATTGGGAAATAGTTATATCGGCTCATCACTACATATAACATTATTCTTAACAGCACAAATATCCTCTTAGGACCTTCTATGCGAACTCAAGGACTGTAACAGGAAACACCTGTTTAATGCCTGGACCAGTCTGAAAAGGTATAAGATGGTTTTTAGGATTTTTAATGTTCAAGTTCACACAGTACCCACGAATTTGGTAAGGAGATTGATTTAAGAGCCAAAATATGAGGTTAGTAATACATTTCAACGGAAGCTGCAGACTAAAGCAGTCGGTTCCCAAAAAGGTTAAAATGCTTCTTGATAGGAGTCTCTGGGCAAACACCAAATGGAACCTAAACTTTTGTTCATCAGACTGTCAATTTGATTAGGGTACTTAGGGTGTCTTACATTATTATCTTTATGCTAATAACTCTGTCAACATTAATTTTTTTCCCCTTAATATTATATACGAGGAGACAGATATGTAGAGAAAAATTAAATATAGTAAATAGATATGAAATAAAAGGATAAAAAATGAATAAATGCGTCGTCTGGAGTATTACATGACCAGTTTTAAATTAAAAATTTATCATCAGATATATCACAGTCAAAATTTAAAACTAGACTGAATATAAAAAAAAAAAAAAAATTATACAAATTGGTCATTTTACATAGAAATAATTTATTTTAATAGAAGAGATTATTTAAAATGGGTTATTATTTACTATCTAAAATGCATTAATATAAGATATTATTTTTAAAATTGGTTTGAACATTTAAAATCTTATTAAAATTATTTTTCTTTATGAAATAAAAAGTCTGCTCCTAATTCAAATTTTGCTTAACATGTTTTAAAAAATAACTATAACACGAACATTGATATTAATACAGACTTAGAGATATTAAATACCCAAAATAACATTTTCAGTAATTCAGTTTTAGAAGAATTACACATACGCAATGAAATAAAGAAAAATAATTTTTATATTTTAAATGTACAAATCGATTTTAAAAATAATATCTTATATCAATAGGTACATTTTAGATAATAAATAATAACCAAATAATTTATATTTCTTAACATATCTATGTCAAATAATAAACCATTTTAAATAATCTCTCCTATTAAAATAAATTATTTCTATGTAAAACGACTAATTAGTATAATTTTTTTCTTTGTATTCCTTTATTTTATTTTTTATTTTCCCTTGTTTTCTCAATAAATGAGGAAAACCGGGAGAACGGGAAAATAGGTATAATATTATAAATGAAAATGTTTAATGCATATATATGTAATTATTTTACTATATGACATATATATTGTTGACAAAGCAACGCTGTTAACTAAACTGCAGTCTTAATTGTTTTTCATTAACAATGGTTAATCGTTGCTTACAGATAAACATTAAATTCCGGTCTGTATTCTACCTTCTCACCTACAACAGTGGCTGCACCTATCCCCATTATCCTAGGACAGTTTTTCTATATTATTCTAAAATGTATAATGCATTCATACTCGATTAATAGTTTCTTAGTTATAGTGACTTTAGAGTATAGATAATAGGTATGAAAAAAATTGACATTCAATAGCAGATAAGGAATTACCGTGCTGATTGCGATTCCATAATGAGTAACATGTTATTTTATTGAAATGAATTGTTTCCATACCAATTTTCTTCTAGAAATTAAAACTGTTATTACCAAAAAATTATTAATCTGTTATGAATGTATGTTAAATTAAAATTCTAGAATGACAACTTTTCCAAAATAATTATTTTGAAAATGTTGACAAGTGATTTTTCAATAATTATGGGATGAAAATAAAAAATTAATTTTTCTCTACATATGTGTAGAGATCCTTTCTGACTGGTTTATGAATTAAATATGAGCTTCCTATTATAGTCGCTAAGTCTGCACAGAAGATCCCGAAAGAATTTTTGTGCTATGAGGGATATTATTATGTGTAGTCTGTAATGAATACGGTATTTGAAATTGAATATTGCTGTGAATTATATATATATATATATATTTTTATATATATATATATATATATATATATATATATGTTACACATAATATGTATCTACGGAATTATACTTATAATAATTAAGAATTATTATCAATGATAAAAAAATTTGATAGTCAAATAGTGACAGAATAAATAATTGTATTGGGAAGTTTTGCTATAGGTATTGATATAATTATAGTTAAATAAATAAAGATATAAACATAATACTCGATGAGAACATTGAAGTTTAACCATAAACACATTATTTTAATAAAAAGATTTTGTAAATAATAAATATTATTTTACCATTTATTTAAATTATCTAAATTAATTGTAAATTCATATAGGTATTTAGGATTAACCTAAGAACTAAAATATAAACTATTTATAATACACATTTAGTTTACACACCACACATACTTTTATTATAGAAAGAATGGCATTCAAAGCTAAAATTAGCTATTCCAAATAAAAGGGAGTCGGAAAAAAGTTCAACCTAAAATTACTAATGCTGAAAAAAAATCCGATTTAATTATTTTCATAAAATAAACGAATAAACAATGTAATGTAAAAAAAATTGTTTTTTTCGTAATTTTTTTTTTAAGTGCAATGGCTAAGATTACTTTTATCAGTAAGGTGAGGTAATAAATAACAAAATTAATTTGTAAGATAATAACGTCATGATACCATTGAAATCTGAAATACTCAACAATTAATATATATAAAATCAATGGTAGATAACACATAAAAAAAAAAATCTTTTCTTTGTACAATCTTGTAATTATTTACATCAAAATGGAAGTAATGATTTTGAAATCAGGAACAAAAATAATTTTTAATGGTTTTGCATACACAATTAATCATGAACTGACATAATTTTAATTATATCATGTTCATTATTTACATCATTAATAAATTAATTTTTTTTCCAAAAAAAATAATTATGATTTTTTTTTCCCGGGGTCTACATTCACAAATAAGCAAAAATAAATAGATATTTAATATTCTGTGTACATTACACAGTTTTCAAATTATAATATCTAAAATGTTAATAGGCAACTTTTATAAATAACCAAAAAGAAAAATTATAATACTTTGCTAGAAAAATATTATTCATAATAACCCATGGCTAAATGGCTATGAATGTACCTACTAATAATAATGAATGCACAATTAATTTACCTTTCTACTACTTCTACATATTACTTTAGGTATAACTCAATTATATAATGATGAGTTATTGTATTCAAGAATGTTTAATATTTATTAACATAATTTGATTAAAAAACTAGATACAAAATAATTGTTTAAATACAATACAATTTATGTAGTTTTTTTATAACTAAATTATAATCATGCAGTAGGTACTAATCAAGTTTAAAATGTGTTCTGAATCAAAATATTAAATGCAATTAAATAATGCTATATTGTAGGTATTAATGTACTGTAAAGTGTAAGTTAAGGAGGATGAATTATTAAGGTGCATGTAACAATACCATCTCATTTCAATATTTATAATATGACAAAAAAAAATAGTAACATTAATTGTTAATTTGATAAAATACTACATAGATTCCTTAGGGACCTACATTATTATATAGAATACAATACATTAAGTTTACCAAAATTATAAACTATTTTCTTGGTTTGCTTATAAGCTCTTAAATATTTAAACCGATTTCACATGACTGATGTACTTGGCTAATATTGGTAACTGATTACAAATGATAGATATTGGGCTGATTGTTAATTATGTCTTTCATGTAGATTGTGAAGGTAACAACTAGTACAGTCAATATGTTTTTTCTATTGGTTCAAAATGAACAGTGCCAATGAAAAGATAATAAGGGTAGTTTCTGCTGTTTGTCATTATGAGTTGTGCACATTTAAAAACGAAGAAAAGATGGTGTATGGTTTCTTTAAGTAAAATTTAATGTAGGTAAGTTTTAATGTTATATTTAATAAGTAATTAATTAATAAAAACTAAATTAGAGAAGAAAATTTAAATTTTTTGTGTTGTATAATATATCTATTATTAGAAAGTTATTAAATCACCCTTTTTTTATCTATTGCATTTACAAAATAATTTTGATGTATGTCCAGTAGTCTACTAGCAAATTAAGGGAGCTGTTATCAATACAAATTAAAATGATAGGATATTCTTTGATTTATGCACCATTTATCGACAATAAATGTTAAACAGCTAGTGACCGAAATTTGTACTGGCCCAATTTCTCATACTACTGACTGCTGACTTTATAAACTACCTCTGCACTACTTATTTCCATAATGAACTACTTATTAGATTAAAGTCATTTGCCATTTTATTTTTAGTATTTTTGTATTATATTTTATTTGCCATTTTATTATACCATTATTTATTTTCTAGTTTTGTTATCTTCTATCCGAGTACAATATCATTCCCATTTCCGTGTTTGTTTTCTCTGCTAAACATTATTTAATTTTATTTGTTGAATTAGGTACCTACTAATTGAAGGTGAATATTTTTTTGCAGTTTTATTAACTGCGAAAAAAAACATAGGTAAATTACTAGTAATAATACTAACTCCTAAAAACTAAAATTTATATTCTTAAAATATGTGAACCTATAAAGAAAAATATTTCTTAAAAAATCAAAAGTTAAAAGCAAATTGGCAAAAGGGTCATCCGGGTAGTGAGTATCTTATTATAATGGACTCAAAAGGCAGATTAGATTAAAAAAACCAATTGGAGAATTGAGTTTATTATTTATAAACACCCACTATTAAAATTGAATACAGGTAAATAGTTTACACCTAATAGTGCTAGTACATAATAAATAATAATACGTTTAAGTAGTTAAACTATAAATCAACTAAAAATTAAGCTGGACATGCTAAATTACTTAAAAATATTTCATGTTTATACTAAATAGGTAGATTACGTTTAGGAATAAAATTGTTAAGCAAACAAATACTTCAATAAAAAAAAAATAAAACAATTTTTACTTTCTATTTTATTTGTTAAATTGAAAATCCTTGAAGATTAAATACCTACTTCCTCCTTTCTTTTATTAAAATTATTCTTATACTCTATTCAAATATAAAACAGATTATAGTTCACTCTTTTAGTAATTTAGTGTACAACCAAGTGTAAAAGAATAAATATATTAACAATGAAAATTACAGTTAAGTAGGTATAAACATAAATAAAATAAACAATTTTCAAAATGGAGATTGTACCTATGTTAAAAGTAATTAAATAGTAATATCGTGATAACTAGAGAAAATAATTTACATAATACGTACAGTATGATTGACACCCCACATAAGAACTGACAGCAATGGCTCATTGGCACGGAATAACTTAACCTTCTGTCTCTTAACACCAATGTGTTTTTTCTTTAATTTGCTAAGTCCACCTTGTACCACGCTCATATTTATTGGCAATTATCAAAACAAACGTATAAATACAAAGTTCAAAATATAAACAGCGACTATCAAGAACTAGTAATCGCGACAGAAATATGACGGATGCCAAGTTGCTTGATTTAACTTGTCATCTCAACGTAATGATTACTTAACTGCGGCCGGATGCTAAACGTCCGCATCAGTAGACTGTCATTTGAGTTGGTCACAGATTTATGATTTAAACAAAATAATTACTACTTACTACGTTGTGCGAGTGAAAAATATTAATAAGAGCAACTAAATTACATACTATAAAACTATAATAATAATTCTTCACGACAGCCGACAGTCATTATTTTATCAATTAATTATCATAATGAAGCCGTGGATCAATAAACATCAAAATTCCTTTTCCTTCATGAGAATTTTGATAATACTTATCTTTATATGATACAAATAACACAATCATGATAAATAATTTAGCATGCAGATTGCAGATCGTAAAAGTAGAAATGGAACAAATAATTTACTTCTGTTCTTCATATACTATATAAGTAACTAATAAACAAATAACTGATTTGCTCTTAAACATTTGAATTTTAGAATATCATGGCGACATTACGAGAACAAAATATTAAACATAAGGGAATTGTGAAAAAAAAACAAAAGCCCAGATGTTCTATTACAAATCCTTTCGAAAAATTTTGGTAATATTTATTTTTTAACTGATTTCACTTTAATAATTCATTATTATTTAATAAAAACAATTTTTGTATCATATAGGCCACTTTTAGATTCAAAAGAATCTGAATTATTAGTTAATGTCATGAAAAAGTAAGTACTATATATTAAACAAGTAACTTATAGTAAATTCTATATAGTGGCGCCGAACTTAAATTAATTTTAAGGGGGCAAAATTAGTTTGTGTACCACTCGTAGAAGATCCAAGGAGGCAATGGCTACGAAGAAAAAGTCCCCTATGTTCTTCAAAAACTTATAATTTGTGAGTTGTTTTGAACGAAATTACCAATTACAGTATAACAAATAATATGTATCACTATAAATTAATATATGTATTATGTATATAAACAATACATACATACTTTATAAATGATTATATCACAGTATCTAAATGTATTTAATTGTGAGTATATCAATCATTAAAGTTAAAATTAAGTTTTTATCATAAACATATGCCCTGTGAGTTTTAATAGTCGCCCCTTTGTTATGACCAACCGACCACCAACTACTGCAAAAAGAATGGGGTGACTGTTCCTCTTGGGTTATAGATTTAGCGCCACTGTATAAAGGTGTAATTTTAAATTATATTTTACTCAATATTATTTACCGAATTGTATCATTATATCATATTTATACATATATAATAAGCATATCATGGCTCTTTAGTTAAACCGTACCAAATTTCAATTTTTTATTGGAGGTATTTTAACTGAAAGATTGTCTAAAAATTGTGTGTTAATATGTTGATTATGCATGCCTTTTTGTAGTTTTCACTCTAGTGTGTATATAACTTTTTAATCCTTATCCTTTAATTATGCTAATTAATAATTAAATATCGTTCAGCCATTCTCAGGAAATATCAAACTATTTTCATCATGTGTATATTGGACACCAAATGGCATTGAACGTGTTGCTAAACTAACTATAAAAATTTAGTTGTTTAGTCCCTAGTTAGTATAATAATAGAATGTTGATATTTATTTTACGCATTATGCACTCACTACCAATTAATGTAACGTATGATTAATAAACTTCAAGGCTATGAATAACAATAGTTCATGATTTTTTTATTATAGTTCTTAAATATATTTATATTAAGTGTTAACAGAAAAAAATTTAAACTATTATCAATTATATCGTTTTCAACTTTACAAGTATTATTATTGTGTCACGTTATTTGTATTAACTCTGCAACTATTAACTTAATCATACACAGTAGAGTTACTGTTTAGAAAATAAAGTAATTATAGAATCACGCTTCTATGTTGATGTCTCTCTTGAGTAGTCTAATGTTACCAAATCTAAAAATATAAATAGCAATGAATTTTATGTTTTTTTTTTTTCACAATCATATCAAGACTGGTCAATGCATGAGCGCAAAATATCACATTTTTGTTTTGTTTTTTAAAGTCATCATCATTTCAGGGGTTTCAATCATGATTTTGGCTTTTAAGCTGTAATGCAAACTATTTAAAAACTGTTTTAAAAGTCAAAGGCATTTTACATATTTATGTTTATAAAATATGAAGATGTAACTCTTAACATTTTTTGAATCTCAACATTTCTTAAACATATTTAACTTCACTATCAAATCCATTTCTATACCTACAAACTATAGCCCTACAAACTAATCACATTTAGTAGTTAACACTTACCATTTATTAAACATAATTCATTTAAATAAATACATTTACTATGATTATATATTTTAGGACTATTTGTAAAGAAAATGGTAAACTAAAAGTTAATTGGTTTACTTTGAAAAAATTACCTTTAGATGTACGAAAATGCCATATTAAAGATCTTTCTAACAAACATAAACTTATAAATTCTGATTTAAGAGCTCAAAGGTAATGTAAATAAATTTTCACTTATTAGTATTAGGTTTTTTTTTATTTAATAATTATATGTTAATGTATAATATATTATAATTATTATTTTAGGTTAGTTTTGAAAATGGGTATAAATGAAGTTAGTAGAAATATTGAAAAAAATCAGATCGCTTGTTGTTTGATTGCTGACGATGTATCTAACTCTATGATTTCCAAACATTTATTATTAATGACTGCTGCAAAAAAAGTACCTGTTGTTATTCTTCCAAATATGCGTTCAGTTACAAAACTTATAGTTGGATTTTCATCTGCAGCATTAGGACTAAAGGTTTGTATGATTTTTACATGCAATTTACAATGTATGACCTTTTAAAATTTTTAGTTTTTTTTTGTTAGATTGATATATTGAATAACACAGAAAGTTCCCTACATAATCTCTATCAAATTGTAATTCAGTTATCAAATAAATTTAAAAACCCATATCATCAACAAATACCAAAAAAAGTATTACAAATTGCAGAAAATCATTTAGAATTAAATCTTGATATTGAGAATTATTTATTAAAAAAACCCAGAGAAGGTAAGGCTTTTGTACCAGGAGGTATAACAAATATTAAGCCATCCAATGACTTATCATTTATACCTATTAACAAAATGATAGTCAATGAACAAGAGCCATTTGAACAAGATGAAGAACTCATTGAAAACTCATTATCTACTGATTTATTTAGCATAGACACTAAACCATTATGTAATGAAGATTTAGAAGTATCTGTGAAACGTAAAACAAAACCTTTTGAAGAACCTTTGAGATATTATGGATTAAAAATCAAAAAATTGAAACCCAATAATAACAGGAAAGGAAAAAAAAATGTTAACACAACAAATTAATAAAAGTTATACAAAATTAACTATCAGTTATTTTTATTCAAACAATAATACATTGTCAGAGTGTTTAATTAAGAATTTATTGCCTTAAAGTTAAAGTTAGGCTCATAAAATGATAGTAAAATGCTTCCATGATAGCTAATATTAAAATAGTAACTGACACATTTTTTTAACAACTTATAAGCCTGATTAGATCTAAGAACATGTATTCACTGAATTAAAGTTTTTGAAACATGAACACCATATACAAAGCTGAAAATAAAATGAATGAAATGTATTACTCATAATTATTAGATCAGAATATGCAGTGATGATTTGTTTTGCTTATGGCTTAGTAACTAAATTTTCCCATTTAGGGTAATTATTTTATCATAAACCATAGATTGTCTATAAAGATTTTGATTTTTTTCTTTCATCAAATTGTTTTATGATTTTATTTTAGAGTGAAATTTTTAAAATATTGTAAATTAGATTATTAAACAATTCATTAAGATATAACGTCACAAAAAAAAAAAAAAAAAAAAAAAAAAAAACAAATTTACTTAACATCTTTATAGATTATTTTTGGTCCGTGATAAAATAATCGCACTGTATTCCTTACTTGCAACTTCCCACTCAGAGGTAGATAGAGTTCCTACACTACTCAGTCTATTTTCATTCAAAAATTGTTTGGCTTTATCATAATCATCTTCTGTTCCCATAATTTTACTTCCTTCTTGTGGTGGGTATACCTTAAAAATAATTTAAAATATTTAAATATGAACTAAAATAGTTTTTTTACATTTATCACCGTATATTGTACAATGAAAATCAATTTAAAAATACTGAAAAAATGTCAGTTATATCACTAATGACTTAAATTTCAAAAAGTATAGTAGAACAAAATAATAATATATATGTTTTTAAATATAAACAAATGAGAGGTTTCTTTTTGTTTCGGGTTATCAAAAACCTAACCTAACAATTTTAAATAATTAAAGTCATACTGAATAATTTTTACAATTCTTTATGTTTTATTTTAGATTCCAAATGGAGCAAAAAAACTTCTGGTTTTACAAAGATATTAATTTTTTTTTTTTTCAACTGGATAACTTTTTTCTACCAGAAATTTTGATCCGATTTATAATGATAGCAATTATTCTAAACAGAAATCTGACTGGGGAGGTACTATAAAGAGGTCATTTTTTGATTTTCTCACTTACTAAACTAGTAAATACAAATGTAGAAAAGTAGACATACTTTAAAATTCAAGTAATTTATGTACAATTAAATAGGTAATAATAATATAATAATCAATTTTTCCATCAATATTATATAAATGTTAGTTATAATAAATTAAAAATTGAAAAAAAGGTGGGAGATCGAGTCAAGTGAAAGTTTAGAACTAAGATAGTTAAATAGTTGGGATGAAGCTGAAGAATAATATATTAAATTTGAAAAATATTGCACAAGAAAATGATTAACTTATTTAATTTGTTTATATTTTTATTTTTAATTGCCCAAATTTCCACATTGCCTGTAATATATATATAGCCTCATTTGTTTAGATTTATAAATATAGTAAATAAATATATAAATAAAAAAAAATGAATACATAAAAATAAATAAATGAATAAATGTGTGTCACTTAGAGAATTATGATAAGTGTATTATACTTTGTTTAATGTTTCAAATGTTAAAAATTCATCAGGTATATCATAGTCAAAATATAAAACACGAATGAATATAAAAATTATTCAAATTGGTCGTTTTACATAGAAATAATTTATTTTAATATTAGAGATTATTTAAAATGGGTTATTATTAGACATGTTAAGAAATATAAATTATTTGGTTATTATTTATTATCTAAAATGTACCTATTGATATAAGATATTATTTTTAAAATCGATTTGTACATTTAAAATATTAAAATTATTTTTCTTTATTGCATTGGGTATGTGTAATTCTTCTAAAACTTGAATTAATGTAAATGTTATTTTGGGTATTTAATATCTCTTAAGTCTGTATTAATATCAATGTTCGTATTATAGATATTTTTTAAAACATGTTAAGCAAAATTTAAATTAGGAGCAGTCTTTTTTTAAATATTATTTCAGAATTGTGTTCTGTATACCTTATTTTAAAATGTCTATTTGTCTTACCTATATAAAATGTATTACATTTACATTTAAGTTTATATATATCAGCGTTTTCGAAAGAAGGGGGATTCTCGTGAAATTCTGGTGAAGTTTTTATTTCTATTGTTTAGATGTTTGATTAAATTATTATTAGTCTTAAAAGTGATGTTAGATTCTAAGAGGAACGAAGAACCTTAAGGTTTTTTAAAAATGTTTATTTTTTTTATCTGTTAACAAATTTTCTACCAGAAGTCTTACTCGAATAAATGTAGCATATTTTCTGAAAGGAAATCAGTGTGGAGAGATATTTTAGAGGTAATTTTTCACAGTAGTTTTCTCATCAAATTTATAATAATACTCAAGCAACACATTTATTAATTTATTATTTCATATTTTATGTTTAAAAATGTAATCCTAGTTTTATAAATTTATTTGGTTTCATTTTTATTTTGTAATAAATTTACATTTTAAAAGACTAATATACGACTTCATACGACATATTGGTCACTGGTATAGATGAGAAGTTGGGAAGGTAGAATACAGGGAAACTTAATGTATATCTGTATGCAACAACTAATCATTTGTAACAAAAATAATTCTGAGTGAAGTTCAACTATATATGTTTTGAAAGGCCATGTTATTCCCAATTTTTAACCAAATTTGACATTAAAATTCTTATAAAAAAAAAAAAACAAAATACTACATTGGACTATTTCTTTTTGAATACTAAGTACAATTTATAATTAACCTCCTGTTAAATTTCGGTCTACCAATTTTATTACCAGTGTAACTACCAAAAAAAAATATGCAAAAAACTTGAAAATTATACCATGTTTAGAAAAGGCAAATATAAGTTTTTCATCCAAATTTCATTTCAATAAACATTTGAATTAATATTACCAAAAAATTGAAAATAATAACAACCTTATATTTCCTAAATTTCACTTGAAAACCAGAGCAAGATTACTGGTAGAAAAGTATAGTTTTTTTTTTAAAAAAAAAAACCTGATATTGGAGACAGGTGCGGCCACTATTGTAAGTAGGTAGAAAAGGTGGGATACATAAAGTTGTTTAATTTATACCTGTAAGCAATAATTTGATAACGAAAAACAACTCTGAGTGAATTTAGGTTATTCTTATACATGTTTTGATGTAATATTTATGATTTTCTTAATCATTTGATCTTAAAACTTAGAAAAAATTTAGTTAAATGTTGTATTTCTTTTTTGCCACTAAGTACTATTTATAATAATAATAGATTCTTCTATCAAATTTGCAAGCATTTCTGAAAACTATTTATCTACCAGAGTAGCTAACAAATAAAAATTATGTAAAAAAACTATCAAAATTAAAATGTCTATAAATATCTCAAAAATTGCTCAAATGTTCTGAAGATTTTACCAGGTCTAGAAAAAGTAAATATTTTAAATTTTGTCAACACATTTTTAAGGTTTCTTGATGTTTTTCTATTGGAGCAAAATTTCTCATGGAAAATCAAAAAAAAACCTCTCTTAAGTACCAAGTAGATAAAATTTCCTTTTAGAAAAGATGCAACACTTAATAGATCGAAGCAAGTTTTCTAGTAGAAAAGTTGTTCACGAAATATATATACATAAAAAATGAACATCATTCTAAACTACATTCTAAAATTTAAAAAAAGTACCTAATAATTGTATTTAAATAGATAACTAATATTTAATTAGAATTAATTTCTAAATAATAATTTTATAATTAAGTACCTCCAATGCTGTTATACGATTTAACAAATCTGAATTTAAGGTTGCATGTTTATCAAAATACTCTTTAAAGTTCATTTTCATTTTTAGTTCCAATCCATAATTTTTAGCCAATCTGAAAACATAACAGTAAACAACACATAAGTATATAAAAGTAAAAGATATATGTCTTTATACTTTGTTATGTAACTAACTTTACTAAAACAGGAAAATATACTAGAAACTCTGGACAGTCAACAACTCCTTCTAAATTGAAATTATATTTTGCACCAAATATTGGAAATGGTTCTTCAATATTGCACATAAAATCAATATTATATATACTGTTACCAAATTGTTTTTTACCACATTCTTTTTGACGTCTCCTAAATTAATTAAAGATTGAAGATAAAATTAATCATTAATTCTGTACAGGAATTTGGAGTCATTATTAATAATTTTACTTACACTATCTCATTAGCATTAGGTATAGTACCTATAAAAATACCACCACTAATAAGATTTTCTGACACATTTTTTAGCATACATTCAGCTTGTGATATGCTTTCAAAGCAATAATGGAATGCAAATTGACAACTTACTAAATGTAATTTCATACTTGAGTTTTTAAAAAATTTATTAATATGTACCTAAAAAATATTTATTTATAAATTTAATAATTTCTACATCATATAATTTGTAAATCTTTCTCTGCCTTCAAAATCTCATTGTCGGTCAACCAGGGGCGGAGTGAGAACCAAATTCAGGTCAGGGGATTAAAATTTATCCAAGTAACCTAATAAAATGTACACCAATCAAATTGTTCTTTCAATTTCAGTGTTTTAATTTGAACAAACAAAACTACATAAAATATTTTCAATAATAATTTATTATGTGTAAAATAATATATTTAACAAATTATACTATTATTTTAACATTTATTACCTAGTTAATTATATCAAGTATAACTATATCAAGTACTATTTTATTAAACTAACACAATCTAATTTCTAATAATACACCTAAGAAATAAAATAAGTTTAAGAATTGAATGAAATCAATGTAATATTCACAGTACCTAAATTTTACTTAATTGTTAATAAATCTTAGATATTGAGCAAAGTTAGTTTTACAATGATTCCTGACATATATTTCTTTATTTTATCTAAAAGTTTTAATTTTACATTAACTTCAGAAGTGATCTCCAGTAAAAAATTAGTCTAATTAGTGCATTAGATAGGTTTTTTTTTTATTTTCCTTGTAGATACTTTTCTAGATAATGGGAAGAAACCAAAAGGAAGAACATCAGAATATTAACGATTTCTGTTAAAATCAATTTTGATTTATTGTTATAATCCTATTAAAAATAATCATAAGAATTGAAGTTATATCAAATATTTATATTAGTCACCTACTAAATTAAAATACTGAAATAAGTAATATAATTTTAGCAACACAAAATTTTGAGCATTTTTATTTATATTTTATGTGGATAAATTTTTTTTTGATTTCAATTACACAAAGTTTTTCATAAGTTTTTCTTAGGGTAATCGTTTAGAAATATCTAGAATTTGTAATAGGGATTTTTTTTTTTTTATATATATAGTAGTTCAAATGTATGATAAAACCCGTAAAAAATATGAAGTATGTAATTTAATTTGTAATAATATATGAATAAAATATTAATTTTGAACTTTTCAAAACAAATTTAACTAAACTCACTCAGAATCATTTTTTTTTTTTTATTTGTAATAAGTTAATTATCATTAAATTTTGTATATAAACTAAATTATTCTAGTTTAAATCAATTTTATTAGAGAATCAGCTGGTAGTCCACTTTACATAAATTTAATTTTGACAGAGATAATAAAGATAATTCAATCATTACTTTAATTTTAATTTTTAGTACTGTTAATACTATTTATAAGCTTTCAATAATAGTATTTAACACATTTGTATAATTGAATACTTATAACCTACCCAGTCAATTATTTTTTTACTTCTTTAATCAATTTATCATTAAATTCATAATGTTTCAATTTATTTTTCTAGCCAGTTGATAAATAATGTTATGTTTTTGTTTTATTTGATGTTCATAATTATATAATATTTTGTAATTTTATATCCAATGCTTGCTCATACCTACATCGTTTTTAAATAATAAGTGAATACTTGCATTAATTATAATAGTAAAATAATTTAAAGGTCTATCAAAGTTAATATGATTAAGTAATATATTATTATATAAAATTATTCTGCCACAAATTCATAATACGATCCAGGTAACCTGAAAAATTCCTATTTTCAGACTAGCTACTCCGCCCCACCTATCAACATTCGTTATTTACTCTACATACCCTCATCACTCCTCTAATAAGGTTTAATCACTTTTTTCCTTCTTTACCTCTTTCACGACTTCTATTTAAACTTATCTTACTTACTAATCTTTTAAACTATTGTTTTTTCTTCTTTGAACATGCACAATCTCAATCTAATTTCATTTTTACTTCTACAACTCCTAGACTATCACCAACATTTCTAATACTATTCAATGCAGGTTTGATACATATTTGGCTCCATTGCTTTTCTACACTTTAGTATTAAAAACAATTTTTCATTCAACTAGTTATCTAGTTTTTCAGTGAAACACTCCTAATTTAAGAAGATAATACATAATTTATTAAAGGGCCATCCAACTCGACAAATTTTCTTTGGCTACAATTTTAGTACATACAACGAAAAAAATATACCACTAAAATGTCATGATTGTCAAAACAATATTACACACATTCTCAGTGAATATTTAGTAAATTCGTAATATTTGTGTTATTTTTTTCTACAATATTAAATCAAAATGTGATATAATTATATGAATAGGAAGATTATGAGGTACTCGTAAATACATTTGATTAGGTCATTCGAAAAAAAAAAATTCATTAGCAGTTATTTTGCGTTAAACCAAAAACGGATAAATATTAGCGTATTATATTATATGGCCGCAAACGAGGAGAATGAATCCGTAACGTCACATGCAATGTTAAAAATCACATTAACTAGCAAACAAATTTTAGTTTTATCATTATACTAGTTGAACTGTTCTATTTATTAGGGTAATAAAATAATAATTGATCTTTTTGAGTTGGATTGTCCTTTAACAATAACAAATTTATAATACCTACTCTAGTACAGTCTGCTACAATAAACTTAGCATCAAATAAGTATCTATTTCTTCTTTGCATGTCTTCATATCGTGACCGACAGTTAAAAATTGATCCTTGAGATACATCTACGGCAACAAGATACTCCATACAACTTGCATTTTTCCATTTGATTAAATCGCCTCCTTTACCACAGGCAAGATCTAATACATTCATTTTTCCATCGTGAATTCTTGAGTTCCTAAGCATTAACACAGCTTCCTCTAAATAATAACGATAACAAACTTAAAGCTCAGTAAATTTAAATGAAAAAAAAATATATAACTAACGAATAAGAGTTGATTTAACCCAATTGTTAAAATTTCGTAAATATAAGATACGAGATTCAAAACGTGCTGAGATATCATTTTCTCCATTGTCATAATGACGGGCAATAGTTGCAGACAATTGTTCTTTAGTTTCAGTAACTTCGACCATAATCTGCGGATGATAATTTTATATAATTTCAATTATTTAATACTTTTACATTACGTACATTACGTAAAAGTATTAAGTAATCTAGAAATAAAAAAGAAATAGATATATGTACAGGTTATAAATTAGGTAATAAATTCATACTAAACAAAATATATCCAATATATAAAGATAATCAGTAGTCGGATGTTGGATTTTGAATTATAGAATATGAAGTGTGGACTATAATAAATGGTAACGTTTAAAAACTAGAAATAAACAATCAACAACAAAAGACGAAAGAAACAGAATGTCTTGTTGTATACTAAATGTAGAACGCTGTTATAACACGTACGTTCCGGCAGCAATATTTGATAAGAAGGCCCAGTGCTTCCCAAATTTGTAAACAATGTTGCCTATTCAACTCCTGTAATTGTACTGCAACTGGTTAAATGTTAAAATTATATATGTATAGTATATTGAAGGTATTCCTAATTGATAAATTAATTAGTAACTCATTTGGATAGTTTTTTTTAACCTTGTTTTGCTTTTGAGTTAATGGATAAAAAAACAAGTATGTCGTCTTATTTTCACTGCAATATAAGTAGTGAATATATACACAATTATATAATTTTTATGTTCAAAACGAAAATAACAAATAATTAAATTTAAAAGTAATCAATGTCTTCGAATACATTTTGACTAATGACATATTTGAAAAATGATATCTCAATTTGTTTAATAAGTATAAAAAAAATTGTTTTTATGGTGAATCAAAATACCATTAGATTTTAATGTAATTAGTTGGGCAGTTACTGTAATACAACTGTTTTCTGGATTTTGTAGGCCCTAATAAACAAATTTGACAATTTGTTTTTTTACTAATTTTTCTTGCAAGGTATGTATTAAATTAAAACAGTGATATCATTTAACTTGATGATAAATCTATATTATTTATCAGCACAAAAATATTTCAACAATAGAAAGAATGGACTGGTATCGATGAAAACGAAATGTTTCCCCTATGATCGGTACAAGACAATCAACGCCATCTATGAATAAATAATTAGAACAATAGTTTTAAATATCATATGTAAGAACTTCAGTCTTGTAATCTTTTTATGGAAAATATAATAATGTATTCATTGTTATTAGTATTAAAGAAATCGATAACTGTCAGTAAAAAAAGCATCACGATTATCATAATATTTAGAGAATTATTTTTCCACAAAACTTTAGAAGATAGAAAGTTAAACATAAAATGATTTAGATGAATCAATAAACCTTTTGATTTCGAATTAATAAAATCAGCTTCTGCACTATTGCAATAGTAAACAATATTTCCAATCAGAAATAGTGCCACACATGCTTATCGGGGCAAAATTTTTGGAAGAAATTGTTGTCACAATATATAAAAAAAAATTAATAAATATCTTTGTAAAATCAATATATTCTTCGCTATACTGAATATCTAAAAAATTATGTCAAATAATATATTGGTTATATCTATCATATCTACTTCTGGATCATTGACTATGCCAAATGCCAATATAAGTTAACTTCTCCCAGGGGGGAGGGCGATCGCCCCCTCTCTCAGGGACGCCCCTGGCTAAACATAGACTAGAAAAGAATTGCATGCAAACCAAATGTTACCCTTTCAAAAGTACACGGTTTCTCCATAATTCTGTAGTTAAAACACGTTATCGGGTATTTACTCGTTTTGGTATAACTAGTGTATAAATAATGCTCAATATCTTGTACTTTTAAAATGGACACTTTTGATGATCAGCACCACCACCCCAACAAATATTCGTTACCAATCTTTCTTAGTGATAATAAGTTAAATTGACGTGATAAATTGATAAATAATAATAATTTCATGGTATAAATTAAAAATTAAAAATTAAAATATTTATTCATTCTTTCCATGACTGCCACTATCATTTCTTTCCCTCAATATAATATATAGGTTTCGCATTTCCTTTTCTAACCGCAGTCAATTTATTAATATGCCTTATTCTTAAAGTACACTTTAATCTTTAGTCTATCTTTTGGTGATAGAAAACGAATTGCTCCAAATTTTTTTCTATTTTTATATCACTTCAAATTCGACCATTTCGTTCAGATTACTGCGACGCATAATATGTATGAAGTGATTTAAATTTATTAAATACTTTCAAAATGACTTCATATTGTGCAATTCTGTCTATTTATTGCCTATTTACCGCCTTTATAGCGATTTTTCCGCAGTTTGAGTCACCGGACTCTTATCAAATATTGCTAGTGGAACGTACTTTAAAATATCTTTTCTACGGGACTACTAACTTACTGTGTACTGTGTAGTGTATTAATGTAATATGTAATAAGGGCTTACTCAAACTCAATTACTCGAGTTTACACCATTTGTCTATCTGAAAAAAAAGGAACTTCTTTTTCATAATTTTTTACTGAATATATTACTATTGACTTTTGATTAAGTTATACCTTATGGTAAGTCATAACCAAAATTGTTGTTATATTAAATCATAGACTTATTAATATCAGGCACCCATGTAAGAAGCTATTTTGTTTGTTCAAACATCTATGTTTTGTTATATATTGTTTTCTAAAAAAAAAAACTTTCAAAAACGCCCGGCATTTTTTTCTGTAAACTTTCCTAATTTATATTAAAAAATATCAATACGTTTTTATATATATTTAACAGTATTTTTCCATTTTATATTATATTTTGTAGGCTTCTACAAGTGATGATTTAGAGATGTTTGGTAGCATCAATGAAGACAAATTATGTGAAACTGTTTCAGCAGTTAAAATAAATGAGGAGGAAGATTCTGAAAAAAATTCATCAGACAACAGTAGTGGTTAGAATGAAATATGAACAAAAATGTTGACTAAGTAATTATATAATTATTAAATATTTTAGAAACTAGTGATGAATCAGTAGAAATTGAAGTACCTTTTAAAGTTGGTATGTGGGATTTAAAGCAATGCGATCCAAAACGATGTACTGGAAGAAAACTAATGAGACTAAAAATGATAGACAAACTTGGGATGTTGGCAAAATTTAATGGCATCGTTTTAACACCTGTTGCAAATGAAGTAGAACTTAAAGTAATTTTAGTTTTGATTTTAGTTATTAACCATAATTTTGTAGAGTGTTTCAGCAAAGGACAATCCAATTATAGCTAAATATGGTGTAGCCGTTGTGGATTGTTCTTGGGCACGACTTCATGATACTCCATTTCACAAATTGCAGCATAGGACAGCAAAGAAAAACCTAAGACTGTTACCATATCTGGTAGCAGCAAATCCAGTAAACTATGGACATCCTCTTAAACTTTCTTGTGTTGAAGCTTTAGCTGCTGTAATGTATATAGCTGATTATAAAGAAATTGGTGACTTATACATGTCTAAATTTAACTGGGGACCTACATTTATACGCCTCAATCAAGAATTATTAGATGGCTATGCAAACTGTAAAGATGGAAAAGAAGTTGTTGCTTTTCAAAATCAGTACTTGGATCAGCTCGGTATAAGATAAATATATTATAATACAAATATGTATTAAATAATATAGTTATTATAATTATTTTAGAAAATGGAAATAATAGATCAAGCAATGAGGAAGTTAGTGATGAAGAACTTTGAAAGATGTTATACCATTACAGTACCAATATTTTCTATGAAGACTGATTCTAAAAAAAAATTGAATATTATTTTAATAATAAAGTACCTATTTAGCTTCTAAATATAAATTATTAACTTACATTTGTATAATACTTAAATAAAAAATAAATAGGTATTGTTGGTTGCAAAAAAATATTGCCTTAACAAATAAAAACTAACACACTACTTCACAAGACAAGTAGGCCACTATTGTAAAGGAGAAGTTATGAAGGTAGGACAAAAGGAATTTAATTTATATCAATATGCAATAATAAACTTTTAAATTTTAGTTATACATGTTTTGAAATATTGTAATATTTATAATTTTGTCAAAATTTCATATTAAAATTATAAAAAAAAAATACCACATCAAATTCAATTCTTTTCTTTTTTTTGGTTACATAGTACAAATTATAATGAACCTACTGTTATATGATCAAGTACTTCTGTTTAATCTAACAATTCTATCCACAGAGAAAACACTAGAAATAAGTATCTCAAAAATTTTGAACATTTTACCACATTTAGAAAATACAAGGTTTTGTAGTTTTATCAAAACAAAAAATTGAAAGTAAAAAATAATAAAATCATATTATTTTCATAAATTTTCATTCATTCTTTCTACGTTTTTTTTTTTTTTTTTGTTTCATTAAAGTATAAAAAACCTGGACCTCTAAAGTAATGCTACTTTAAATTCTTTAAAATAAATTTAAATTACATTACACAAAAGAGAAACCTAATACAAAATGTACTAAATTGTCGGTATATCTGTTTTCTCACTTTTCTTTGCCTTCATTTCAACTATTTGGAATAGGCCAACCTTGTCCTAAACTTCCACTTAATCTGATTTCTCTCTTGCATAAACCAGCTGTTATAATATTCTCAATTGCATTTATTTTCTTTACAAATCTTACTACTTTAGATTCATTCCTCTCTATGACATACTTGTTATTTATTATGATTATTTTGTATAAAATATTTTAATTACTTCTATACTACTTTTCTGTTATATTAAGTACTTTAATTGTAGAACATGTTTTGTTTGCACCATTTTAAAATATGTTATAATTGTTGAGCTCTCATAGTTATTCAACTAGTAGGTAATAAAAAATAAAGTATGATATTGGTATGCATGCATTCAAATATTATTATTAATTCAATGATATTATTTTATATATCAATAACATAATAAAACTATTATTAAACAAATATAGCAGATTGTATTTAATAAATAGAAATATATTTAGATAGTAACTTTTAGTTGTCTATTTTAAAACTTAATATATTGCACTTCTTGATGGTGTTAGTGTCGCTTAAAATTTAGATTCTGGGAAAATATGTTTACTTACTCTCAGGATTTCTACAGTTCACAACAATATGGTTTTTGGGGTTTATTTTTACAAGAAAATACAGTCTGTAACTATACGTTTAAGTACTTTTCGGGTTACTAGATTCACTAACAATATACTGTATATAATATATACAAGTCTAAAATTTTATGGTCCATTTAGGGACTATAGACGCATCAGGTTTTATTTTATTTAAACAGTATATGCTTGTTTTTATGTTAAATTTATTTTTAAATAAGTGAATAAAAATATACCAGCAGGCAGAGAATTATTGTTACTTAAAATTGAAATATATTAGAATTTATATTTATACCACCAATTTTTCAATAAACAAAACACACATGAATACAATTGAATAATAAAGAAGTGATAAGGTAATAATAAACATGTATACAAAAAAATAATTATTATTTTCCCTTAAATTTACACAAAAAGTAATAATTGTCAATTGTATTACTAATATAATTGTTTATTCTTATTTTCATTCATTTGTAAGCAGTAAATAAAATATTTAGCTTACACATACATATAAATATAAATATATAATATATACAACATCAAAAATTTTGAAATGAAATAGGTACTAGTTATTAAATCTCTATTTAAAAGACTTTTTATTGTTTGTAAACTATAAGAAACTTGTCACTTTCTCAAAATTATAATCCTTATAATATACACTATATATGTAATGTGTATATAATGTGGACACATCATATTGTGTCTGTGACAATATTATTGATAGAAAAATTATACACTTTTACCGCATATATATAGTCATAAAAGCAACTTAACTTATTATGCTTCAAGTTAATGAATTTAGAACCAGAATTAACTACTACATATAAATGTGATAATTTTAATATAAATTATTACTACTCCAATGATTAGGAAGGAATTTAAAAGGTTGAACATTCAATATGAATTTAAATGTACCATTCAAATATTAGATATAATTAAAATTACTAATCAAAATAATTTTGGTGCTAAATTTACATCATTATTAACAAAATAATAAAATTTAATTATCATTGAAAGTATAAAATGAAAAATGTTTAAAAAAGCTGTTCATAAATGTACTGAAAAAAAAATAATAATAAGGGAACAGTCATACTTAGTTATTTCTTTGTAACAATATTACGCTTCGTCTTGTTCATATTTTGCTTCTTCTGCAGCAAAGTCAGCATCTTCTTCTTCCATTTCTTTTTGAGCAGCCTCTTCAATTTTAGGATCCCTAAACATCATTATATGAACAATAAAATACCAAAATAATATTCAAAAATTATTTAAAAAAAAAAATTTTTTTTAGCCTGAATGCTGTATGCAAAATTACAGCTTGGAAAAATAGAAAGGGATCACATTACAATTACTTAATTTGACCATTACACTTACAGACAGGGATATCAAATCTAATAAAACTATTGAAAAATGAACTAAGTTTAACTTACTTCTTAATTTTATCTTTGAAAAATTCAATTATGTGTTCTTTACGTGTTTGCTGTATAAATGTTACAGGTGCGGAATAGTACTGATCTTTAACATTAGAACCCCAACCTGAATACTATATAAAAAAAATATAATAATAATTTCTAGCCAAATCTCATCATAACAATATGATCATATAAATTATGCATATTGTAATAATCAGTTACTTACAACTGATGTATTTTTGTATAACACTTTACCATCCTGTTTGAATGGAACATATTTTTGTAACAATGCCTTTCCATCAATTTTCCACACAGGAGGGTTGCCTTTAACAATCATATCTGTTTTTAGAACAACAAATGCTCCAGACTAAAAAAAAAATGTTCAAAAATGAAATAACTTTTATGTATGAATGTATGAATATATGAATATATATATATATATATATATAAATATATATATATATATATATATATTTATAATTTACTGTAAATTTTTTAGCAGGCTTTGCATTTGGTCCCTGATTAAGTTCTTCTTCTTCGTCATCATCATATTCATCGTCTTCTTCTTCATCATCTACTTCTTCATCGTCTACATCTTCGTCTTCTTCCTCTTCTTCATCTGCTAGATCCTCATCATCAAGCTCTTCTTCCTCTTCAGGTTCCTCTTCCTTTTTAGCTTTGCCTTTAGGTGCTCTTCCACGCCCTTTAGCTGGTGTTGATGGTTTTGGTTTTGATGATCCTCTAGCCTTTTTTGGTAATACTTCCTCTTCC
Source organism: Cinara cedri (assembly GCA_902439185.1). NCBI lineage: Eukaryota > Metazoa > Arthropoda > Insecta > Hemiptera > Aphididae > Cinara > Cinara cedri. The sequence continues at coordinate 1,072,996 of CABPRJ010001895.1, forward strand.
TCTTCATCGTCGTCATCTTCAACCTTTGGCATTTTCTTCTTTCTGCCGGGTGGATTTTTTGCTGGTCTACCACGTTTACCGGGAGTTTTTGCCTAATTAATTAATAAATAAATTTACTATTCATTCATTTAATTATAATATATAATATTTAATCCACATACCGCAGCACTTGGTGCCCATTCATCATCTGAATGGTCTTCTACTTCTTCAGGTTCATCTACTTCAAATTCATTTTCCGAATCGTCTCCTACAGCTACTGCTTCCTTAGTTTTCATTTTAACTGAAAACTATAGTTAACATTAAATTTAATTTTTTTCAGATCCCTGTTGAAGAATTAACATCAAAATAATAAAATAAATTATATGAAGACATAGATAGGTATTTAAATTTAATATTATTGAAAAAAATTATACTTTTCAGTAAAAATTAACATATACACTATGTAGGTACTTGTAGATATATTTGTAATTATTTTAATATGTATTTAGTCCTAAGCTATAATTTTGTTACTACAGTTAACTGTGGCAGAGCCTATTAGAAGTTATTTCAACCCACAGCAGTAACAAAAAACAGGCTTTAGTGATTAAAGAAATGACAGTAATAAATACCTATAATTATTATTTTTCAATTGCAGATTAATCACAATGTTTTTCATAAAATATATAGTTAGGAAAAATACACTTAGGGCTTGTAAACAAGGTACCTGTATAATCAGGGAAGCTATTTCTATACACTAGACAATGCTAAGATAACTCTCAAATTTTATTTAAGATAATGTAAAATTAAAAATTGCTGATATAATTTTTAAAAAAATAAGTTATACATAAAAATATGGTATGGGTGTCATAATGTTACAATTTTGTTTGTTTGTTTTTTAACTACCTTATAACATGAGAGAGAGGGGATCCTAATGAATTCATAAACACCTTATTTATTTAAATTACCTATTTTAGTTTCTATGAGGGAACATACATCCATATTGAACAATATCAAGAAAAAATATCCCAGAAATTTATTTATTTTTATAACGTAATTTAAAATCATTGTTAACTTAAAAGTTTTACAGAATACTTAAGTATATTAGCAAATAATATATTTTTAAAACATCTTGCCCATTTTTGAGCTATTCGTAACCATTCGAAATATTTGAGTAGTTAAATAATAATAATAGATATGTTTACGACTTTTCTATAATAAATCCTAAACATGTTTTAAATTTGTATAGATCGGGAGTTCTTAACCGGTGGTCCATGGACCTCTTGGGGGTCCGTAGAGGGTAACTCGGGGGTCCACAAAGTGGGTGTGAGATTTTTAAAATTATCCAAACATAAATTTGTTTCAAATTATTCGATGAATTATAAGATTAAAAAAGATAAAAAATGTTATGTATATAATAGAAACTGTTATTGTGAACATTGTGTTCATTATGTATATTTATTATTTACGTAAACTTGAGTGGTTGTTCATATTATTTTGGTAAAATATTCGATAACGCTATTGCCTGTTAGATAAAAATGAAATTTGTTCGCTTGGTCACTCAAAACACAAGGGGAAAAACCAGTCATTATTAGTTCATACAATATCATATCTAGATTACGATATTAATGATTACTGTGACAATACAATTTAACAATTTTAATTGAACACGAAAATCTATCTATCAGCTCTCACTATACTGCGTTGGCAGTTGACCCGTCTACAAAAATATATTTGAATTAATTACAAAAAAAAAATCTGAGTTATTTATTAGGAGAATCATAAACACAAAACCCTTTTCAAAAGGACTATAAAGAATATTTAGACAAATTTCATTTTTAACCTTGAAAAGCACCAACCAAATCAACTAATAGATAGTAAATAGATACTTTGTCTGGTTCTTATAATGTCCCATAAAGTTCCAGTTAGTATTAAGCATAAGTTAACCAATAGAATTTTGCCAGTTTGTGACAAATTTAACCTTCAGATAGCGATAACAGGACATAGTAAGAACAGGTCTTATACAATTATACAGAAAGGTATATAAAAATATTTTATTAAAATTAAATTTTAAAATAACCGGGGGTCATATAACTGTGTCACTGTTAGAAAACAAGTGATTCAAAGAATAAAAATTATAAATAAATCATGTCTCAACATCAATATACATGTAAGTAGGGGAGACTTGGTTGATAAAGTATGCAGACATAATTAAATGAGGTTCACTTTTGAACATTTATAAATAAGGTACCTACTTCCTACCTAAGAAATTGCAAAGCTGAGATAGGGAAATTAGGATAATATTGGAAAATGAAAAACTTCGGGAAAAATTTCAATATCCCCTACGGTAGCCAAGCCTGTTTATTATCAAAATTGTGAATTGCATTTTAAAGACAGACAGCAATATAATTTGATGAAAAACAAGTTTAATTCAATAAGAATTTAAAAAAAACTATTTTTAACTAGGTATTCACAATGAAAATTACTGATAAATGTTTATAAGTTTAGATTCCTATAAAATTATGTGGAAAAGTCGCGTGGTGAGGAGTCAAATTTTAAGCATATTATATCATAAATTATAATTAATCAGTATGAATACATCGTGGACTAATTAATTTAATAATGTGATGGATGCGGTAAGATTTAATTAACAGGTTTAAAGCTACAACAGTACTACCTATTGATTTTTGCAATTCATACGCCTTGTTATTATGGGCCAATAATATTGTTAAACCGTTATATTATCATAAGTAGAAGGCAGGTATGGGAGAATATGAAAAAATAGTTGAATGCATGTGTTTAAATGCCTGAGCGTATCACAAAACAAGAACAAAAATTACGATACGATAAATTGATTATTTTATGAGATTACTCGACATAGAAGCACATAACAACAAAATTTTAACATTATACAAAACACCTAACCCGCACTTGGAAAGGTGGCGCGGAGTCGGGAATGGTCACCGGTTAGCGCCAATGAAAATCCGTTGTGTTTGTTCAATATGTATACAAAAGTATTTATTCTGAGGATAAGTAATATACAGTAAAAAGAGTTCCCTCGACCGGCAGCATGCAAACGAGGCGGTGGCAGATAATGGAGGAGGAAAAATAAGACAAACTGACGACTGCTTAATAATTGCAAACATTACTTACGGGTATGACAGGAGTATGTGACAGACAGGATCAATGATAATATTTCCTAGTGACTTGTAAAACTGTAGCTCAAGTGTTGTTAGGGGTCGCGAAAAAATGTACGGCGACGACGATGCACAAAAAATGGAAACGATGATTACACCGATTGTCGAACAAGCGCCAGAACAACCACGATACACAAGGAGACGGAGGGAAAAAAACGAATGAGAAAATTGTGAACGACGGCGGCGCACACACAAACAAAACAACCGCACGTACCAGTTGTACCACCAGTAGGAAACACAAACAAACCGTACGCAGTGTATTCCATAAACATATTAAGAATTTCTTAATATCTATGGTGTATTATAACAGTGGTAAGAAGGCAGCCCTGCCCAAACTGGTCACACCGTTGAGACCGGTAACCACTATCTGAATTTTTCATATTAATAATATATTATATATTAGGTAATTATAAATTATTAACATTTATTTATAAATGTATGGCTTTTCTTCGGGCCGTAATGAAGTTCGCGTATTTCTTAGTTAGAATTTAACATTTCCAATTTTTTAATTTTTTCCAAAATGTGTATTTTTCAATGCTCAATTTATTGGTATAATCAAAACTTACATATCATACTTAATTTTATAGCTGTTGTACACAAACCTACCCACCTATAATGGGTTTTTACTTTACCTTGTTACCTATCCGACATGGTTTTCCACAATAAATCAAGGGTTATTTTCGATTAAAATGAATCCGAATGAGTACACGGCGTGTTTAAACATTTGTAACTCTAAATCTAAGCTAAATAAACTTATTCTGATTTCAATAAAAAAAACTTTGTTACCAAAATATCAATAACCACAAATAATAATAATAAAAAAAAATGTTTATTTTTGACCATATTTTAGATTAATTTCAAAAATTATATTTTTCAAGGTTTATGTACAATTACTATAAAAGTAAGTATGGTAGGTAAGTTTTAATTATCCCAATGGATTATGCATTAAAAACACACATTTTGGAAAAAAAAAATTTGAAAATGATAAATTCTAACTAAGAAATACGCGAAACGAAAAAATCGAACTTCATGAAGTTTTCTTCCAAAACTTCTAAACGAAGTTCGTTCGACTTTCTTTTTTTTAGATTCTTAATATACAGACAAAAACACGCATTTAAAAAATAAAAAAAAATATAAAATGAGCTTGGGTCTTAAACTACATTTATTCCCTAGAAATAAGTTTTGGAATCTAGTTTCATTTTGTCTCCCATCTGAAAATTACATTATGGTCGTTAATGCTCATGAAATTAATTCTTTGGTGAAAATACATAATAATACAATATATAAATAAATTAAATAGTTAATATTCTTAGACCCGTTCTAACAAGTTACAATGTCTGATTAAGTGTTGATTACCTAACCATAACGTCATCGGTTAAGTACCTACTAGTTACAACAATCTGTTCTTACAACCTCCGATTAAAGGAGAGGGGAATTTGGTTCTACGACAAAATATCCCCGCAAAATATTCCATGACAAAAAATCCCGCGTAAATATTAATTCAAAATTTTAATCTTTATTATTAACACAATTAACACAATTATTTATTATTATTAAGACAAAAAAATGTATTAAATAATGTTTGAATAAGTGCTAAAAAATATTTGCTATCAAAAATTAGAAAAAAAAAAAGAATTAAAAATATCAGAAATTGTCAAAAATTAGGGAAAAAAAAAATTATAATTCTTGATTATGTGCTATTGATTTTAAATACTTATTTTGATTGATTTCATCGTATCCTTTTACGACAGCATTAAATCTCTCGTCCAAATTTTTATATTTCCGCCTTTTGTTTGGTTGAGGTATGTTGTTTGTTTGCATTAACAGCTAACACCATTTGTCCCATACATATTTGGTCCGATTAACATTTCTTTCATAAACATTTGTTCCACAAAACACTTCATTCACGTTAAATACGTGGAACAAAATATTTATGGAACAAAAGTTCATTGGAAGAACTATTTGCGGAAGATAAGTTCGTCGGACTTATATCACTCTATGGTCAAAACCACGGTCTTAGAATATTAGACCTGGCAAACATAATCGTATTAATAAACATGGCAAGTCGCGTTTAATACATAGAGTAATAAACTCTATGGTTTAATACGAAGGCTTCTACGGGAGCGCGTAGAAATCGGGAACGTACAATTCTTTAAAATACAAACCTAGAAAGTACAAATCTTGAGTAAAGTACAAAAATATGTTAATTTTAACTCTTGATATAAATTTAAAAATAAGTACCTACATTTAAATATAAAATCAAATCAAATTAAAAAAATAGATTCCTACACTGTTGACGAAATTCAATGATATGCGAAGTCGATAATAATCGCGTAATATTATAATGTGCTTTACTACGATGATGTATATATAATTATTTATTATATATTCGCGACTTGTGACGTAGATTACGACCGATGCTGCACATTATTAATAATCGGATAAAACCGAACAATATGAACGCAACAGAGAAGCAAACAATGCATAATATACAATGTAAAAAGCGAAACTACATGTTATTTCTAAATAGCTGAATATTTATGTAAAATTTGTAATTTAAGCATAATATGTATAAATATTTATGAGTGCTTTTTTATAAGTAAGTTCAAATGTGTAAAAATATGTAATATCAACATTGATATTATTATTTTAAAACAAGCAGATTATTCTGCAACATATATCTATAACGAAATCATTCGATTATTATCATTCATGACATGGTTATGTAAATAAAACATAAAAGTACATCCCTATGCATGACTATAATCGTCCATTCAATCATTCAGTTCAGTCAACTAGGCTTACCCTATAATATGTTATGCAATTCATTAATTCATAGCTATTATAAATATAACCGTACAGTCTTATTAACAGGTCGGGCAACTAAGTTGGGAACTTTATATATTAATAATAGATAATAATAATAATAATAGTAGTAGTAGATAATAGATATAATAGATAAATGTGAACAGCCAGATTTGAAAAGTCAACTAGTTTAATTTTCAATGTGTAGTTTAAATGTTTGATAATTAATACATAGACCTAATAATAACTATTAGACGTATAGTTAAGTACTTATGTCTTAAATATATACTATAATAATACGCGTGATCATGAATATTTATTTATTTATTTACGGAAAAATTATCCAATTTTAAGTAGATTTATAATAATGACGATTATGAATAAAATAACAATTTTAACTGTTTTAACTTTAATGAGCTTAATCAATAGATAACAATATACCTATAGCAATAACTAGAATAATATAGTGTACAATAATCATATCTAATACATAAATATATAGACAATAAACAATAAAATATGAATTAGTTCATACAAATAACGGAAACTTATTGTTATTTGTCTTTTATGGTTTATAATTCTCTTTATAATAAAATCAAATGGTTTTATTATTTTTCTTTACGTCACAATCTTTTACAATCTTTTTAAATTTTACTCAGCTAAATTTAGGTAGTCTATTTTTTTTATGCTGAAAAAAAAAATTTAAAAAGCTGTGAATACTAATATTTTATTTACAATTCCAGTGAAAGACTGAGATCAGAGATAATATTATTACAATATAAAATTGGAAATTTTGTTTTTGTTTTTGAAAAGCGATGTGATGTCCAACTACATAGCAAGCTATTGTATTGATTTGAATGTATCTACCTAATGAAAAAAAAGAACTAGAATATAACATTCGTTAAATTCTAGCAAATGTATTGACAGTATTGTGTACTACCGCCTAACATTCCAAACTATACAACTTTGTCATTCTCATCACTTTTTTTAGAACTTAACTTTAAGCCTCATCTGAATTCTCTTGTCACATAAAACACTTGACGCTTCTCTCCATTTTATCCAACTATACTTAAACTTATGTTTTACATTCTCATGAAAGACACCGTTCTTTTGTAAAATAGATCTGAGGTACTTAAGACTCTCAATCTTGCCTGTAACCGCTTATTGTCGATAGCTGTCTTGTCCTGGTCCTTCTAACTCATACTCTGTTTTACTTCTACTTATCCGTAGTTCCTTTCCTTTAAATGCTACTCTCCATTTTTCAGGCTTATTTTTGGATTATTTCAGATTTTTTCCTATCAAAGCTTTACCATCTGCAAACATCATACACCTGGAATGGTCCCTCCTATCACCTGTAGTTGTCACCGTGCACATCGACATAGGACAATCCGCTAGTCTTATTAAGAACTAATACTGTTGATAGAATTTTACAGCAACTTTAGAACCTGAGTTGCGTATCACTTATTAAAATGTTTAAATAATGACAACTGAACATACCATATTACTTAGTCATGTCGACGAAGAAACATAGATACCTACTAAACACATAATACTCCATAGTCGAGTAAAAATATGCACTTTAGCTGCAGTAAATATACTATCAGTATTATGATTATAATATAAGAATAATATTATTGTGATAATGGTCTTTTTGATTATCTGATATTCAGATTCATCGGTAAGTTTATAGTGTGATATCGGCGAGTTGCCGGACCTATAAATAAGACCGTGGATATCCGATATAGCCATGATAAAAATCTGATGATTAAACAGTTATCACAACGGATATATAGATAGATAGATTATAAATAGATAGATTTACGCAGTTGTATAGAAATGTATTCTATACATCTGTGTAGACCTATAACTGTGGTTATCACAATATTCACATTGTTCAATGTAAAAGTATATGATAATGTCCAATGGACGATGGGCCTCGAATTAAATGGCTGCCCTCTGCTTTAAGCATACGGTAGTGTAATTTAGTGGTTACCTATCATATTTGTTTTTTTATAGTTTATTATCTATACCAGCTGTGGTCATGGATAATATAAAATAGTATATTTATATAGAGTAATAATTTTTTTTTTTATTGAATATTTTTAATTTTTTTTTTTTTTTGCAATACCTTATTATCAAAGTTCTGCGCTATAGGTTAGGTTAAATATTTAAATTTTTCATTAAATTTTTTTTTTATCCAAGAACTATTTTATGAATTTTTTAAGGTATTTATTTAATTTTACAAAACTAAAAATATTTATTTAACCTCAGTAAGTTTTTGAAACTAAAATTTTTCTAAAAATCGAATTTACAAAATGGCTACCTGAATTCTTTTTTTTTCCAAATTCCTAAACTAATTTTATCGAATAAACAAATATAACATTTTCAAGTACCTATCTGTTTTCCGTCTCAGCCTTAAATTTAAAGTCTACCTATATTAATAATTATTAAAAGATTTATAATTCCAAAACTTATTAGTATTGATTTTTTCCCAACTTGCATGTTATCATATAATGTATATTATGGTTGTTATTATAATAATAAACGCCACTTGGTCCATGACTAGATAGAACAGACACGGGCCCTTTGAATCGCGTTCAACATTGATTACGTCATCCGTTTCTCCACCCCCGCGATCCACCACAGCACCACACCGTCAGCTAACAACACTATATACAACCGCTTGTCTCGTATGGTCGTATCTCACGTATCTGTGATAATAAAATTATAGTAGTAGTTCCCTTTCCCTCATAGAAAAGTATACTGTTCCCCTGGTATTCTCAAAATATTTTCGTCCTAGCGACGGCGACGCGCGCGTTTTATTTTGTTAAAAATATTTTTGAAATGTCTTACAATATTCGTTGTCTCGCCCGTTTCGTGATCGCCGTGACGCCGTTTTAGTAGTGTTTTATTAATAATTTTTTAACTGTGTTTAAATCGTGGTAAGTCCACAACGAAATGGGCGATTTCGTGTGTACACAATATCATAATATAGTTTGTAATAATAGAAATAATAATAATGGACAACTATAACATGTATTGTTTTTTTTTTTTAAACCAAATTTTTATCGAAAAATATTTGTTCAATAAAATTATTAGTCACTGCTCCCGAAACCGTGATCAAAATGGTTAGCCATGTGTTCAAAGTTCAACGCGTTTAGTGTTCATTTTAAAGAACTATATACCTATGTATTTACAATAAAGTACTATCTATATTATAACGCTTTATTTTGGTTTAAAATGCATCAGTTTGTGAGTGCATTACGGCCGCCATCCAGCAATAATCTTATGGGATTGTGTTTGGAAATCAGACAGTTTTGCGTACCGTGGTTGTCATCTAATATTGTACTTGTTGTATTACTTGTTTTTCTATTAAATAATATTTAATCGAGTCTGTAAAATATGGATATCAAAAAGGTATAAAATTGCAGTATATTTTCTGTAGTAAACCTACAGATAGCATACATTTAATTCTCACTGTATGACATTATTGAAACTAATATCTAGCTAAATTGGTTTTTTTTTTGTTAATTTAATTTGTCAAATATTTAAACTAGATAATATCTATATTAATAATCTAAATATACATAATATAAACATATTATTTTTACTAAATTATACATGTAGGTACTTACTTAATCCTTAAAATTGTCATTCAAATTTTATTTTTATTTTCTATCAATTTTGTGTAGGTACCTACTTGAATCTAATTTCCTGTTCTAAAGTATAAATGTAGGTGTAATTTAGTTATATGCAATTCATATTTATTAATTTATATGCATATGTTACTATAATTAATTAGTTTTTTTCCTTGAATTATATTGAACCATAAATTATTGTTTCATAAACATACCACCTAAAACTGTTTTATTTTATTCAGAGAAATGAGTTTCAATTGTATTAATTTAATTTAATTGATTGTTACTTTGTAGTTTGATCAATGGATGAAGACTCGATTAGTGTACACGGTTCTACTGCTGATTCCATCGAAGAATTTGATGAACTGCAAGTACTTGATGAAATCACAGAAGAAACTGACAATGTTATTCAAGATGATCAATTGGATGAAGAGTTTGATACGAGAAGTGAAGCTAGTTCGAGTTCCATAGATGCAAAGTCTGTAAGAACTAAAGTGAAAACTGAAAGATACATAACAATTGATAAAAATTTGACAACAACTAAAAAAAGACCATCTGCAGAATATTTATCACAGCTAAAATTTTTGTTCAAAGAGGCTCGTTTTTTTATCATAAAAAGTAACAATTACGAAAATATTGAGTTGGCTAAAGTTAAAAAATGTTGGTCAACAAGACCATGGAATGAAACAAAGTTAAATCAAGCTTTCAGGACGTGTAAAAATGTAATTTTAATATTTTCAGTCAAAGAAAGTGGTAAATTTGCAGGTAAATAATAATATTTTAATAATCATTTATTATTTGTTCATCAAATCTTTTATTCTGATACTTCAGGGTTTGCTAGAATTTCTGAAGCTGCTAGATATGATTTGTCTCCTGTTGGTTGGGTTCTACTTGGAAGTCGTAACTTGTCAGGAGTATTTAAAGTTGATTGGATTTCTACAAAAGAGTTGGAATTCAGTGAGACCTCACATTTACACAATGCATATAATGAAGGAAAAATTGTAAAAATCGCTCGTGATGGTCAAGAAGTTGATCCAAAAACTGGGAGTCAATTGTGCTCTATGTTTCTAGAAGACAATTTAATTGATTTTCAATATATTTTAAAAAAATCTAAAAACCATCAGCCATCTATTAGTACAGCTGAATTACGTCAACGACGTCGGGTGCTTGGTTTACCAGATGAAGGATCAACAAATAAAGAATATTTACATACTTCTCGTCTTGGAATATTACATAAACAATCGAGGATGTTTTCGCATCCATATTCACCACATCCTCATCCGTATATTCATCCTCCTTTGTATTCACAAACATTACCATACCAATATAATTTAAGTGGATCTCCAATAGTACAACGCTATTATGAAGAAATACCATTGCCACCATTTCGACTTCCAGTACATATATCAGAAACATATGCAAGGCCATTAGAAAACTATTACAAAAGGGACAGACTTATAAACATCAGGGAGCATCATTTAAGTCAGAGACGTGACAAAGAGTACTATACTCAAAGACATCGTTTTCATTAAAAATATTTAAAAAAATCCTCCTTAGATTATTAATAATAAAATATTATTAATATTACTAGTCTTAAAAATAGTTTGTTTAATTTTGTTATTTTCACAAACTAAATATTTATTTATATTATACTTTATGTTTATATAATTGGAAATTTTACCACTACCCCACTTATAGTAATAAATATTATTATTGTTGTAAATCGACTGATTCTGTCTTATATACATATAATAATTCAATTGAGACTTACTTTTTCTTTGAGCAATTTGTTGTTTTATAATATTTTGATTTAATAATTTTGTATTTGTGATTTGTAATACATGATTTAATTTGTTCCAATCTTTACTGAGGCAATATCAATATAAATAATATTAATAATTTAAAACTTAATATTATAGATTTTTACTTGATGTGATTTTATATAACTATTTAATACTGTAAAGTATACTTTTATCTTTTACTCAAATGTTTGATTATTTTTCCTTTGTTAAAATACCAGTTTAGGTTTAATATCAAATTAAAAAGCAACAAATTATATCCTATCTTTAAAATAATCATTTTGTATTTGTGTATATATTGTATTAGTTTCAAATATAATATGTAAGTTGTGAAGATATGAAAAATATTAAACATTTATATTATTAACCAGTTTATTTAGAAGGGGCATTTATTGTTTAATATTACAACTAAAAATTATATGTAAATAATTGTCATTTATAGTATTTGCTATAAGAGTTGAAATGGTATAATTTATTTTTAAGTATTAGCTGGGTTTACATGAATTAATAAAACTGATTATGTCAACTGATATTTACATAGTTCAGCAAAAATAATATTTCAGTGAACATTATTAAACTCGTCCTAATTCATAATTAATGAATAATACAAATATATAGTATCTTTTTTACAGATAGGTATTTATTATTAAAACGGTAAATGCACATACATTTTTAATACGAGTTAATGTTTGTGTAATTTGTTTTTAATTCTCTAATGAGTTACCATATGTATTAAATAAATTAAAAAGAAAATCTGAAGATGGTGGATCAGAAAACAAATTTTAGCACAATACTTTGGGAGCTAGTGAAAATTTGTTAAAAAAATCCTCAGAAGATTTAGATTTGTATAGAAATAAGAATTACTTAAGATCAATTTGAAATATTTTTTTCATCACATTAAACTAAAAATTTAAAACAAAAACATACTTAATAGAAATGTATAAATATATTTATATTTATACATTATATTTACATTTATATTTAATAAATAAATAAGTAACCTTAACTGGTTAAAATATAAAACAAAATTAAGCTCTGTAAGAAGTATAATAAAGTTTTAAAAATAAAATAAAAAACTATTTATTGAATTTGCCTGAGATAAAATATCTGATGGTTGTTCTTGATGTTTGTTTAATAAGATAGATATAAAGTTGTACTTTAAAAAAAATTTGAATAATTCCTTGTATGCCGTTTCCTAACCTAGCCCCCTTATATCTCCAATGAAACAATAAATAACGACATCTATATGGCTATATCCAAACTATATAACAAACTGTAATTACTCGTTATAAAAACTTTTACATTGTTCAAATACTCTTATAAATAATCTTTTCAGTTACGCTCCTAACTCCCAAGCAATTTTCATCAACACTTAAAAAGATCATGGTATATTCTTTTTCATAATCATCAAAAAATGATATTAATATGAATATATGTATTTGTTCAAGGTACAGTAAAGCTGGTAATTTAAGTTTCTAAGCGGACTGCTCCACTTAGAATGTATTAGTTTTACAATGTTTATTTTTTTTTTCTACCAGAAATTTGGTTCAGATTTTCATGTGTAGCACTTTTTTTGAAAGAAAATCTAACTGAAGTGGTATTTCAGGGAGATAAATTTTTGATTTTCTCAATGGTTTTAATTATAAATTTGAAAGAACGGGAAAATTTACTATTTATTTATTTCCAAATCAGGGACGGATACAATTATTACTCTATGGATAGTCAGAAAAAAGAGGGAAACCAGTAGTTCGAAAAATAATAAGTGCTTCGAGGATAATTATTTTGAAATATTGTCATTACCAGCATATTAGCTAATATAATAATAAAATATACAGTACTCCCGATTTTGAATTATCTTATAGATCAATGCTCCAAATCTTGTCAAAAATACGATTTGATGATAATATATTTATCTATTTTGTCCTTAGATCATATACATATATAATCTGAGATTTTGTCATGAGTACATGATTGTTATTCAGAATATATTAGGTATATTAATTAAATTAAATATGGCAACAATTTTTTCAATTAGGTATAGTAACAATAATACATTACAATGTAATTACAAATAATTAATAGAAAATAATATTAAATAGAAATAAAAATGATGTTAAAATATTTACAGAATTCAATAAAAAAATATAAATTTTTTATTAGGTCAATGGAAATTACTTGTTCCATTAATATTCGTTTAAATATTCTATTTTATTTGAAATTTATTATTCAAATCAGTTGTTTTATCACTTAATTTGTGATAATAAATTAACCATGCCATTACTCTATGGACCTTATATATAAAAATCTAAGACCATGTATATAAGTATAATAAAATACACATGGATCTATGGTATTAAGATAGTGATCTAATGTGTTTATGTTTATAAATGATGAATATATATTTTTATCATGGTAATGTACGATAAAAATATTACAATCATTATACCTACTTTTTAGTATTTTATTTAAAATTTAGTTTGTTCATTTTCAACCAGTAAATAGTATACTTGTCTATGGTTTCAACTATGATTTTATTGGGCTACAAAGAACAAAAAAAGTCAAATTATTTAATAATTTATGGTTTGAATGTAAGTATCTTATTTTTTAAATAAAATAATGCAGATGGTCACAAAATAAGTATAAGTGTCACAAGGAAATAGAAATAGTTTACATTCGAGATATATTAATACTATTTCACAATTATAAGAACAAAAATTAAATAATATAAGTAATTTGTTACATAATTTACAATATAGCAATGGATTTAAGAGACAATAAGCAAAATAAAGAAAAATTAAGTTTACTTTATGTCAGTATTATGTCAGTTGTTGATTTTGGCATTGGGGTTACAATAAATACATTATGCGGTTCTCTGAATTCCATAAAAAGGTTTTAAATTAGTCTAGTGTATCTATAAAAATTAATTTTTATGTTGCAGCTCTTTTACTGATCAGTTGGGTTTATTAATGGCCATCAAAAGTTGACTTAAATAATTTAATTTAATTCAATTTTTTTTTTTTTTTTTAGATTTTGCAATGCTAATATTTTAATCATGAATATTACTAATCGTATTATAATTACTCCGTTGGGAGCTGGTCAGGATGTTGGTCGTAGTTGTATTTTAATAACAATTGGTAATCGTAATATTATGCTTGATTGTGGAATGCATATGGGTTATCAGGATGAACGGAAGTTTCCTGATTTCACTTATATTACATCTGATGGTAATATTACAGACATAATAGATTGCGTAATTATTTCACATTTTCATTTGGATCATTGTGGCGCATTATCCTATTTAACTGAACATCTTGGTTACCACGGTCCTATATATATGACACATCCTACCAAAGCTATTGCTCCAATTCTATTAGAAGATATGCGAAAACATTTAGTAGAATATGAAGAAGAAGCAAAATATTTTACATCTGGTGCAATTCGAGATTGTATGAAGAAAGTGACTGCAGTAAATTTACATGAAGTTGTAACTGTTAAAGATGATATTGAATTGAAAGCATATTATGCTGGACATGTGTTAGGTGCCGCCATGTTTTATATTAAAGTTGGAAATGACTCTGTGGTTTACACTGGAGATTTTTCAATGACTCCAGATAGGCATTTGGGAGCAGCGTGGATTGATAAATGTCGACCAACATTACTTATAACAGAATCAACATATGCTACAACAATAAGGGATTCAAAAAGATGTAGGGAACGAGATTTCTTAAAAAATGTGCATGAATGTATAGATCGTGGTGGTAAAGTATTAATTCCAATTTTTGCACTGGGCAGAGCTCAAGAACTGTGTATTCTTATAGATACTTATTGGGACCGTATGGGTCTTAAAGTCCCAGTCTATTTTGCTGCAGGACTAACCGAAAAAGCAAATAGTTATTACAAAATGTTTATAACTTGGACTAATCAAAAAGTGAGGCAAACTTTTGTACAACGTAATATGTTTGATTTTAAACATATAAAACCATTTGATAAAACATATATGCACAATCCAGGACCTATGGTTGTATTTGCAACTCCAGGAATGCTACATGCTGGTTTATCATTGAATATTTTTAAAAAATGGGCCCCAGATGAAAAAAATATGTTGATTGTACCAGGTTACTGTGTGTCAGGAACTGTTGGTAATAAAGTTTTAAGTGGTGCTAAAAAAATTGAAACGGAACCAAATAAATTTATTGATGTTAAAATGTCTGTAGAATATTTATCGTTTTCAGCTCATGCTGACGGTAAAGGTATCATTCAACTTATAAAAAACTGTGAACCACAGAATGTATTACTAGTACATGGAGAAGAAGAAAAAATGAAATTTCTAAGAGCTAAAATAGTGCAAGAGTTTGGCATAAAATGTTATATGCCAGCTAATGGAGAAACTGTAGAAATTGAAACAGCAAATGTGCATACATTTAATATGAGTACAAAATTGGTTAAAGAAATTTTAGATGACCAGGAAAATAATTTGGGAAATGGAAAACGATTGGTACATGGGGCATTTCTTTTAAAAAGTGGATCTTCTAAATTAAATGCAATGAGTGTAAAAGACACATTTAAAGAATTGGATATTCAACATCACACTTTAAGGTTTGTTTATATTCCCGTTTTTTCATTAATTTTTGTTGAATAAATCAAAAACCACAAATTGAATTGAAACACTTCTTAAAATTGAATCTTATTTAATCAATTGGTGTTAATATGGTATTATAAAAATCAATTGTTAATTATATGTTTAAATATAAAAAAATTATTTTTAAATTTGGAGCATAGCAATAAATGTATTGGTTTTATAATTTTTTTATTCGTGAATACATTTTCTACCAAAAATCTTGTTCTGATTTTCCTCAATGAAAACTTAATCTAGGTGGTACTTTAAGAAATTCATTTTTTGAATTTTAATATCCATGTAGAAGGAAACTCGTAAAAATTATATTTAAATGTTATAAAAATAAAAATAAATAAATAATATAATATTGTTTTTAGGTTCACTTGTACTGTTGAAATTAAAGAATCATCTACACTCCAAAAAACTAAAACTAAATTATACAGTATGCTGGAAAATAAATTACCAAATTTTAAGAATAAACTTACTATGTCAGATGGATCAATATCATTGGCATCAATTTTAGTAACTGTAGAAGATGGTGTGGATAATAATAAAAAGAAAATTGTAATTTCATGGGCCAACGAAGATGAGCCTTTGGGTAATCATGTACTTGAAATATTACAAAATATGAGTAAGTCTGATTAATATAGTTTTTTATTGTACATTTTTTATTACCTATTATAATTGTAATAAAACCATGTGAACATATTTATTTCTGAGTATTTTGTTTTAAAATAAATAAACAATACCTACTTAGTAATTATATTTAAAATTCCATTACATTTTATAGTTGAATAGTTTCAAACACTTGTTAATAGTCTATGTAGAATATAAATGAATTCAAAAGTATCTTATCAAAAATCTTCTTTACTTATAATACTAATATCTTCATGCAATATTTCATTTTCTTTAAATATATCTGTTATATTATGTTCCATCATTTTGTCTATAATTGGAGGAATTCGTTGTTCAATCTTTTCTTGCACGTCAATTTTATCTAAAAAGTCCTGTATTCTTTTCTTAATAGGAAGTTCGATAGCATCTACAATTTTGTTCCTTAAAATATTTGGAACAATATTGACAAGAGCCTCAGCTAAATAATCAACCGTACCTGCTCCATCCATACGCAATTGAATATTTCCTACTGATAATCCAAATTCATTTAAATATGGTGCTAATCTTGTGTCCATTGGTTGAGTTACATTAGCTTCAAGCTGTATGTAATCAACTGAAAAACTTAAAACACCTGTTGTTTTTAGTATACCTGCTGCTCCAATTTTCCATTGACAATGACCATCTAATTCTTGAGTTCCTATATGTATAACGGATATAATTGTTTGATTTTGTATACTTATGTGAATATCTCCTAATCTATATATACTGGATAAGCCTGTTATCCATATTTCATTGATATCCAAACTAAATATGTTGAAATTTACTGCGTTTACTAAATCTTCTACACGCCAAGGATCATATCCCATTGACTTTATTTGTTGACGACTCTCAGCTATAAGTAAATCAACAGGTGGTATTGTGTTTGGAAAACGTTTAAAGTGTTTCATTTTTTCATCAAGTTCATCCTTAATCATTATGTTCACCAGTTTCATAATTATTGGCTTAATAGTTTGAACAACAAAATGTGTGAAACTGTTAACAAATGTATCATAAAATGGTATATTTATTGTATCCATATGTAAATTTTCATAGTTCATATTCATATTAAGATTATTAGTCTCTAGATGTCCTGTATCACTGACTTGTAAGGTCAAGTGACCATCTATGTGAAGTTGTAATAGTGTGACATTATAATATCCTTCGTACATTCTCCAATACGAATAGTTTCCAACTACCACTAATGAATCTATTGATATTCCAAATTCTAACTAAATTAATAAACAAAATAATAAATTAAATTAAATTAAATTAAGTAATTAAATTAATATTTAACTCAATTGCCTACAATAATTTTAATTGTAGGTATAGGGTTGAATTAGGACTGAAAATGTTGTTAATTTAAAAAAAGAATTTCAACCATTAAAAAAAATCTCTACATATAATTTAAGATATTAATGAAAATGTATACATACTTGTAAATCAACTAAATTGACATATAATTTTTTTAATCTAAATTTTGAATGACCTCTCATTGTTGAGTTGTACATACTCCATAAAGCACTCTCTGTATCAGGAATAGGTTCAGGATCTGAGTATGGTGGTGTTATAGCTTCTGGTAAACCTATTGGATCAGGATTTTGGTAATGTTCAAGAACATTTTTTGTTAAAAGTGTCAAATTCATAATACGCCCATCAGTTTCTGATATTGGAGGCCCTTCATCATCAAATGCATAGACTTAAATATCAAATAAACAATCGGATCAAATACAAAATATTTAAAAAAAAAACATATTTTATATATGAAGTAAATTGCATTAATTAAGGCCCAGATGATGATTAATTTTTCATTTTTAAAATGTGCACTACTTGAATTTTTTTGTATCAAATTTAAAATAATATTTTGTTATAATTTGATACAAATACTTCTTAATTATTTTTACTACAAACAATGTATTGTTTATGGTAGTTTGTTAAAATAGCTAAATTAAATTGGATAATATTTAACCAATTTATAAATAGTTTTGAGTATAGTAAGATTTTAATTTAATACCAATTATTTAATAAAATGTTCAGAATTTTGATCATAAATATGTGTAGTAGTAACTTTTAAAATTTCTAGGCATCTTCATTCAGACCTTGAACATAATTAATTAAAATTCTATACAAAATAAAATAGTTAATACTTACATTGACCTAAACAATTTTTATTAAACATCAGAAATATTCCAAAAAATAATATTTTTTTCATTTTTGTGTTATTTATTTGTGTACTAATACGGAAATGATGATATTCTAGGTTAACAAATTGTTTTATACTAAATTATTATTTTCATTGTGTACACAATGTATGTACCTTTGACCTAAAGTGCATTCATCAGTCCAATCAAATATCTGATAAAATTATCAATATTAAATAAAAATTGAAATTATTTAACAGAACAAAAGTTATTGCATTTGTCAATTCTTTGTGGAACACCTTGTATAATAATATTATAATATGAGAAATTTTAAATTCATTTAAATTGTGCAATATAGATTTATTATAAAACATTTGCAAATAGTATAATTATTAAAATGATAAGAACAAATTTTTAGTAAACTAATAAAATTAATTTGTTTTATTTATGAGTATCCAAACAATAGAATAGTTACAAATTGATAGCAGTCATAAATTATATATTATTTGAATGTTTTAAAAAATATTTTGTTTCGACACTTTATTCATATAAATTAACTATTACTTATTTATGTATTTTTAACTTATTCAATAAGATTAAGAAGGAACAGTAGCACCTGGTTAGTAATAAAGATGATAAAGAGATATTTGTTTAAGAATAAGGAAATAAATAATTATGTAATAACTACCAAGGAATAACCCTGCTTAATATAGCTTACAAAATATTGTCTTACTGTTTACTTGATAGAATAAAACCAGAAGATGTTTAAGGAGACTAGTAGGCAGGGTTCAGATAAAATTTGATTCACTGTAAATTAAATATTTATTCTAAGACTATTTTTTCAAAAAAATGTAGGATTATGCCAAAAGTATCCATGGTGTTTTGTTGATTTCAAAAAAAGTGTATTCAATTGTTAAAGAATCTTTGATCAGTGTACTAAAAGAGTTTGAAATGCCACAAGAGACTCATTAAAATTATCATTGAACATACAGAGATTAAGGTAAAAATAATACACTCTACTTCAAATTAGTATATATGACTACAAGATACAAGATTAAGGCAATGCTTTCCAATTTGTTCAATAGTGTTAGAAAATATAATTAGGGAAATAAAAATATATCAGGAAGTATCATGTTAGGAGAGACTAACATTGATCTCTTAACTTATGTGGACGACTTAGTACTGATAACAAAAAAATTAAGAGCAACTTAAAAACCAATACAAAAAATTGTTAAAAAAATTGAAAGACAAAGTAAAAGAAAATTTAGAAAAAAAGGAAGTCAGAAGATTGAAAGGAATTATTACTAGAAAGTCAGTCAAAAGTAGAGATAAATTTTAGGCGGCATTATCTTAAAGGCCGAAACCACAAAAAGTAAGAGAATTAGTAACTTTTAAGGGTCTGATTTTATTACTGTATTGGAAAAGCAGTTATGCTTTTTTTTTTTACTCCAAGTTAATCTCTTCATAGAAATCATGGTTTTCACTTTAAAATATTCATAAATGGTGAATTCCAAACCAAGGTGAATGTCATTAATATTAAAATAAAAATTACTTTAGATTTATATTTAAATTTTCAAATATAACTATTTATTAATATATCAAAACGCAATGAAAATTACGAATCCCTCAGAAGACTTGTAAATGTCAATTCTCTAAGTTCAATACATATTTATTTACTATGTCTTATAAAGTACAATAAAAGACAGTTTTCTTTTCAGTTTAATTAATATATCAGTTCCCATATTTAATTTCAGAAACCGGCCAACTTTTATATTTCTAAACATAAAACACTTCAAGTTTTTTTTTTTGCTCATATTACTAGTACTTGTCTACTGTAATAACTTCAAAAAAATGTTCATATTTTTAATTCCTCTCAGAGTGCATTACAAAACAGTATACTATCTTTTAACTATTTTCTTCTTTAATATATTGTATCCTAACTATAAAACTTGAGTGCTAACACTATCATTTAATTTTTTGTATATTCCACTACCTATTTATGTATGCTTTTTATCAAACTAGTTTAAGTATCTAATTTCTAAAGTTACATACTCTAATACAATAGGTATATATTTTTATTTTAAGACTGATTTTGTTGTTGAGCAGATATGTTTGATTTGTTATTGTTAAAAAATTATTTTGAATTGACTTAGATTATAAATTTCAATAAATGGTCATGTAATAACTTATTTGTTAAATTTAATAGTTAGTATTCAAATTCATAAAATAATAATATATACATTATTGTTTAGTAATTGTTATAAATCATAAAACTAAAACCAAAAGAGTAATTAATAAACAGCACATAAAATCAATGGACATTTAGACATAATACAGAGTATGTTGATTAGTGTTGGTTATCAGTAACTTATAAACTAAATCAAAATTAAAAAAATATAATATAATACATAATGACACAGTCGTTATTATAATATGCTTATTGTAATTTTCAAAATAATACTTATTTAATAAAATTAGTTTTTTAATGTTTACAATAGAATTTTTTGTTTAATAAAAACAGTAATAAATTAACATTAATTTTGGCAGTTCCAAAAATGTCCATTATTGTTGCATCTTCAAATTGACGTTTTAACAAATCCTTCAATAAAGAAAACATAATTCATTCAAATTATAAATAGTAATTATAAAGAATACAAATAGGTTTAATAGTACATAAAGAACAGAAAGTGTATTCTGTATTCCTTAATGAAGAAATGGATTGATGTTATAAGATATGGAATAATAAAGAATTAACAAAACTTGTATTCCAATTAAAGTTGAACAATATTATTAAATTATTATTTATACCTGTATGTCAATATAAATAGTTTCCATTTCTACTCCCATAAATTTTCCCTTGACTAAAAACACTCCATGCATATCAGTTGGACTGATTTCAAATTGAGCATTTTTAAATTGTCCTTCTGGAAGCCCTTCCACTTCAATTAGAACACCTTTTTCTCTTAATTTTGCTGCTGTATATTTTATACTTTTTTTAGACTTCAATTGTTTGCATTTATTAGATGCAGTTTTTTGTTTTCTGAAAGAATAAAATGATAAAACCATACAATTTCAATAAATAAAACAATTATTTTTACTTCTGGCCTGTATTATGTTTATCTAAACAAGTTTGTATATACTGTTCATATGATTTGATTTTGTCATCTAAATATTTTATTTTTTCGTCCAATCTTTGTTTAGTTAATTTAAACATTAACAATTCCTGAAAATAAATATTCAAAATTGTACACAATAATATATTTTTACTATTTAGTACAAACCTTGATTTGTATTTGACGATATTTATTTCTGAAACAAATATCTTTTGCCACAGATGTTATTATACCTTGGTATCCATCATCCTTTGATATAATATTTTCTTCTTCTAATATTTTCAAATGTTTTTTTAATTTTGCCTTGATTTCTTTTAATGTTCCTCTATTCAAATGAACATATAACATTGACAACATAAACTAAAGAAATGAGTATTTTTATGAATTAATTAGACATAAATTTTACTTACTCCTCGTAATTTACAACATTTCCAGATGCTATTATTTTAGTATCTCTTTCAGCAAACCGAGCTTCTTCATCTGGAGTTGACTCTATCCTTAAAGATCCAAGCAGTGTATGTCCACTTAAATATGGTAGCACTCTTATTAATAGTTCCTTAGTTCTAAAATAAACAGATTTATATTAGTTATAAATTTAAAATTATTAAAAATATACTTACTTTATAAACAATTTAGTCACAGAAGCTGTTTTAGTATTGGGTTCAAATTTATCTGATAATGTGAGACAAACTTGAACTGTTGCAATGCGTCTTTGAACCATAACATCATCATCATCGGCTACAAATAAAAAAACTTTAAGTACATTATGAAAAAGAAAAAATATAAAATAGACTTACAGCCATAAAGTTGTGAAATTGTTGGTGCAGAAGGTCCCAATTCGTCAAGCAATTGATGAATAGGATCATTGGGATCAGGTGCAACTTGATCAATATTTTCAAGTAATAAAGAATGTGTTTCTTGTATTTCCTAAATTGAAGTAATAAGGTTCAATAAGGGTTTAATTAATCCCCTATTATAAAATATATTTAAATTTTTTTTTATTAAAATTTTGTATGAAAATTAGAACAGACAAATGTTATAAACTAATATATATATACAGTCCAGTATTTAGAATGAAGATGATGAGTATTAGGGGCACTTTTAAGGAATTTAGCAAGGAATAAAATTGACACTGAAGATAGATAAAGGAAATTAAAAAATATTATTATTTTATATACTTGTAATGTTATATTTATTGTTGGCTTAGTAAGAAGTGTTACATCTGTAAATTCATTCATGTTATAAAAAACTTCTGGGTCATCAACAATACTACAATTGTTGAAAAACAATTTTAATTTTGTGTAACAGTCGAGAATAAAGGGGTTCATACATTTTAAATGGACTTCATCTTTGTACTAAAAAAAAAAAAAAATCAGTAATATTATGTATACCATTATAAAAAATATCTAAACAATATTTATTTACCCCTTTTTTGTTTGATGCATATTGTAGGATTTTTGCTACACTTGCCAGATTGTGGCGCTGGCGATAACTTATTCCATCTTCGATTTTAGTTTCAAATATATCATATATTTCTGGCGTTATAATTACTGGATTCATATATAGATTATAAACAAAGTAGCCGATTATCTAAATATATTTTTAATCCAAATATTTTAATTGAAATACAATTCATTAAACTTATTATATTAGAATGATACATACTTTATAAATCTCGTTTTCTCGTGTATCGGGGAACAATTCTTGTATGGTTTCACGCAATATCCGGGCAGTATATAATATGGCATATGGTATAACAGCTTTAGAATCCAATATTTTATTTAAAAATTCTTCGGTAATGTTTTGAAGCTGTTCTAAGTTATAGGTTAACCTTTTTTGAACTTCATCATATTTCAGTGCAGTATGTTGGTCTACTGAATTTGGTAAATCTCTAATAACAAACGACATAAAATTAATAAATAAAAATATATATTTATTTTAATTAATATATTGAAAATCACGACATTAGCTATTATAATTTTTACTGTAATTAAATCCAATAACAAAATTAATGATCCTTACGAAATTTCTCCAGTATTAGTTTCTAATTCATTACGCCACGTTCTGTAAATCGTTACTGGGTTTGTATCAATAAATAAATTATTTCTATGATGTATCAGCTGAATAAAAATAATACAATTATAAGTTTCTCAAATTTTCATAACAACCTTAAAAACCATTATTTGTTTTAAATTATATACTTTTTCTACTACTGTTCTAAAGATTGTATTTAAACGTTTTTGATTATCAAAACATCTTGCTTGATCAACAATTGCCTTCAATATATATAAATTTGATGTTTTTATTTCGGCTGCTGTAGTACAATTTATTTTGATTTCTTCTTTTAATGCCGATGTTAATAGTTTCAACATAAAATAAGCATCACGGCTATTACTTCCAGCATTAAAAACCGACATAAGAATTTGTTCTAAAAATCTGAAATTGATTGAAATTAATATTAAAACTATAATAAAATAAATAAATAAATAATTACTTAGAAATGTGACGAACTGAATATGGCAAACAGAATATAAGTTTGGTTAAATAATATGGTTTTGTTTGAAGCATATAAAATAAATTTTGATAACATTCTAAAAGATGTTTGCTATTTTTATTTAAAGACATTAAACTAATTGAATGTTGTGTATTATTTGGTTGTTGTAATTTATTATTAACATTTTCATTGGTTTTCAAATTATGACTAAAAAAATCCTAAATAACACATTTATATTGTATACAATTATTATTTCATCCTATTACAATATTAAGATTATTATTATTACCTGTAAAGATATTCTATTTTGAATAAGTAAACCAATTTTTATATCCAAATCATCAGCTTCATGTGACATTTTATTACTTTGACGTATGAGTTGAGTAATTTGACTACGCAGATTCTAAAATAAATAAATATATATATAAATAATAAAGGTGCTTTAATTATATATAAAAAAAAAACTCACTTGTAATTCTAGTTCACGATAATAATCTTCCAAATTAAAATTAAGTAAGCGAGAAAAATGCTTAACAATCTTATAAGATGGATTTTCTGTACGAAATAATAGATAAAAATGTTTGCGAACCATTTTACCTCTCCAAATAGCTTGTAATTTTACTATATTTTTTATCTAGAACATATACTGTTAATCAACTTATTCAATTTAATAATACATTTTTATTATTACTAACATCATTTCCAGTATAGATACGTTGAAAAGGTTTTAATTGATTTCTAACTTCCTTTATTAAAGCTGACCATTTTCTTTGAAATAACATACATCGCCACCATTTCTGAAATCATATTTGAATAAATTCATATTGAAAAAGAAAAAAATGATTACTAACTTGTATTTTTAAAGCATATATTTCTTGTTTGTTATAACACTTCATTTTATTTTTCATTTCTTGTCTAACTAAATATCCACGAATATGTGCTTGAAGTTGAGTAATAATTTCATTAATTTGTTTAGAATTCTTTAGATGTTGGTATTTTTTTTTTATATTCATTATAGTAGTCTGAAGTAAAAATATTAGAAATTTAAATGATCAGTTTATATAGTAAAAATATATTTTCAATTTACCTGTATTTCTTCCATATTTAAATACTTTGCTGTAGGAAGAAAATTGAGCTTTTCCCACGAGTAGTCCAATGTTTCGAGGTTTAAATAAACACATCGGCCATAAGGTGTTTGATGTATAACCCAGGGACCTTTATATTTCACCTTAAAGATGAAATAAAGCATTTTTATTTATATTGGTTATATTGGGGATAAAAAAAACGAATAGAGATTTTACAATATATTTAATATTTGTAAATATAAATTCTAAAACTATATCTTACCTTTGACTTCAGTAAATGTAATAAAACAATAAATGTTTCTTGTTGTTCTATTTCGGTCATTGGAACAAGTTTAAGTATTTCTTGAGCTAACATTGATCTATCATTTTTAACTAATAACAAATTCACTGACAAAAGCCATTCAGCACCTATACAAAATTATATTCTCTTAGATACAATTTATTTAACAATTTATTGAAGACGTTACTTCTATGAATACTTTCAACTTCATCGCATACTCTTTTTAAAACATCTTCAACATCGTCTTTCCATATTTCAACTCCATCTTCTGAGTCATTTTGGCGATTCTAAAAATATAAATTATGTCATATATTAGTATTAATAATTAAATTTTAATATTGTTTCAATATAAAGACCAGCATTTTTTGTGAATTAAGTCAATGAGTTAAGATACTAAAGCTTTAAAATATAATAAGTTTGTAAAAAAAAGCAGTATCATTATATTTGACATGAGACAATTTCGTCTTAAGTTGACAAATTCATTGTAATTTGTATTAACATAGATTATACAATTGAACATACCAATAATAATTCATAAGCATATGGAAAATCTTTGGATTTGACCTGATATTCTAATTGCAATATAGGATTTGTGATGCATTGTTTCACTGCATTTAAGTCTTTCCATTTTATTGCATTATTAAGTTGTTGCAGAACATTTATAACTATAGAACATTTTTGTTAATAAATTACAATACATTTTCAAATTTTATAACTACCTCCTTTGTTTTGTTCTAATTGATTATGAACTATGTCTACACATTCCTTAATATTCATAAAAGTCAATATTCCAAAGCTACATTTATTTATAATTTTAAAACGTCTACAAGCATCAAGTGCGCTCCAGTATTGTAATTTTAACCCTGCATCAAGTTCTTGATTCTATAAAATAAATAAATATTTATATATATGAATATTTTAATTCATACTTAATATAAATAAAGTTTACTGGGAAAAACTTCTTTAATTTTGCCAGATGATCCCAAGTTAAATCAACATTTTCAGAAACAACTGCCTTAGTAACATCAGCGATTAGATTCAATACTTGTAAACTTTGTACAATATCACTATAGCTTAAACTTTTCTATAAAATATAAATAATAAGAATATATTTTGAATTAATATAACAGAACAAACAGTGGCCTAGAGTAGAGAACAAAATATATACATGTGCATGAAAATTAAAGACAAGCAAAGCTTTCAAAAAAAAAAAAAAAAAACATTAATCGTTTTAAAAGAAAAAAAAAGTTTATCAACAATAATATAAATATTACATAACAAATATCAAAAATAAATTACAAATTACATTTTTTATTATTATTTCATAGGGTGCTTGAGCACAACGGTACCCCAATAATCAGTGCCCATGGTGACATGCATCATCTTGAAAATTAGCCTGTTACGGGAATGAATAAATCATCAATGGTACAAAAAGGATATTCCAAACTTGTCTTGTTAGTTAAATGAAATTCTGATCAAAAAGAAGATAAGTTCTATAGGTATATTATAATTTTCTTATATTTAAACAATTTCAAAAAGTAGATTTGTCTTATTGCCCTGAGCCCTTTAATTTTTGATTCTTATTATAATAAGTTATATCAATACATTTTTTTTACTCAGAAATTTTAAGTAAAAGAAAGTAGGTAAATATTAATTTTGATCACACAAAAATTGTAAAAAAGAATAAATATTTTTAAACGTTTTTAAATGCATGTTTTACTAAAAATTGTTTTTAGAATATTTTGGTTTCAACATTTATGCCAAATTAATCACAAATCATGCAACTGTAAGTGCTTTTAATTTTATTTTTAGATTCTGAATAGAATAAGAAATGTATTGATTTTACAATTTTTTTTTTTTTATGGACAATTTTTATCAGTAATTTTGCTCAGATTTACAATAATACTTTTTCTAAAAGGAAATCTGCCTGAGGAATTAATTTAGAGGTTATTTTTTGATTTTTCCAATAAAAAATGGGAAAAACTTAAGAAAAACGTAAAAATTAGTACAATATTCAAGAAATTGTTTTTTCATTAACAATGGTTTATCGTTATTTACAGATATACATTAAACTTTCCCTCTACTACCTTCCCAAAATCTCAGTCCAACAGTTGCTGTAGTTGTCCCCATTATCCTAGAATAGCTTTTTTTTTAAGTCAAATCATCAACGTATAACAGTTCACAGTAATGTGTACACAAATTTACAAAAGAATTGTTAAGCCCTGCATTACACGTGCCATATTTTATTACATGATTATACACAATTATTTTGACTAGGTACTTAATTTTAATATTTAAAAACTTTTATTACATTATTTGTTATGGTTACATTTTCAATTTAAATATTATACATACAGTTAGTTTTATATAAAAAAAAAATCTGTCTAGAGTAATGGGAATGAGTGCAGTCACTGGTGTAGTTGGGCAATTGGGAAGGTAGGATATAGACCTTAATTTAATGTACATCCATTCACAGAAATAAACCATTGCTAATGAAAAACAATTCCGAGCAGAGTTCGGTAAATAGTGTTGCTTTGTCAACAATATATATATATCATATTATGGTAAATATATTTTTATATTTTCTTTAATATTTGTTTAATATTGCACCTGTTTTCTTATAGACAACATTGCGGTGAAGTATGACTAGTTTTGACTATTGTCTGGTTAATACAATTCATAGCAATTGTCATTCACACTAATACCTTCCATGAAAACATCACGAGTGCGAATTAATAGAACAGAATTCTATTTAGTATTTACTAACAAGTAAAGCTACCTCTACAATTATACTCTAATTATGGCTACACAGGTGCATCATAAATCATCATAACTTCTATATATTAATTTATTATCAATTAAATTATCATTTATTATTACTACCCAAGGTAGTTATAATAAAACTGTTATTATAACAATAAGTATTAAAACTACCTTGTTAATATCTACTACTGGCATTGCCTAATAAATTGTGTTGTATGTGATCGTGTAGTCCAATTGCGAGTGACAAGTACTAGTGCGAGTTACAAGTACTACACATCATGTAACCAGGCATTTAAAAGTTACAGTTAAAACATTTTATGAGTTATGTGTACAAATGAAATAACCAGGTCATTTAAACAAGTACGCATATAATGCAAGGGTAGTTATAAATAAAATCATAAGTACTGAAATTATAATCTTACATTTAAATCATATCGATCCACCTTCAGTTCTTCAAAATACAAAGGAATTGCAAATTCATTAATAAGATGATTCAAGTTAAGTATAGGATCTTTAAGAATTTGTGCAAAACCATCTATGTCATCAATAATTAATTTATCATTTAATTTTTTTATTGAAGTTTCCTCTACAAAATATAATATTTGTAAGTTAAAAATATTTATTAACTTAATTGATAAATAAAAATCTTACTTTTTTGATAGTTTAATGCAGATTGATTTCCAGTATTAACAATACGTTGAAGAAAACATTTTTTATCAATTGTATTTAAATTATTATAATTTATAGTCTTTGAAAGATTTTCAAACTCGGTTTTATAGTACATACCATTTTGTTTGCGAACATCCTAGGGAAAATGAATAACATATAGAATGAATTTAACATAAAAATACAATAGAATTACTGTAAGTGGAATATATTTTGATTTCAATATGTTAATCACTTCATCTTCACATTTTGCTCTTCTCATTTCATTCCAAATTAGGTCAACTTAGAAAAAAAAAAAAATTATTTTATCAATTATTAAAAATATATTAAAATGAACTCACTATTTGTTGATGAAATATATCCTTGTATTTCATTTTGTGTTAAAATGTCATCATAAATATCTGGTTCAAAACTTTCACTTAATGACTATAAAACAATTATATTTATTAATAAGATTTATTTTATAATAGATGTGGAAGGAGTAAATAAAATAGGTTGAAGTAAAAAAGGAAGAAAACAAATTATTTATTTATTTAAATTTAATAGGGTAATTATTCAAATATTATTTGATTCGAATATAATACTTTATTCATGGTTGATTCTTCTTTTGCATGTTTTGCATCACGTAAGATTTCTAAATAGTGTTCTACATAATTCAAATTAATAAATTGTAACTTTGCCACTTTTTTGCATAGACTTTTGGTGAAATAATTCATATCCTTAAACATAACAAAATGTATTATTATAAAATTAATATTAACTTTAAATGGTTTTTGACAACCTTTGAAACAATAGCATTATTTATTTCCAAAATTGCTTCATGCAATGTTAATGTATCACCCTTTACATCTTCTGACAATAATCCTGCAATTTTTTGAAACTTAGGAAGTTCTATACCATTTTCTGCCAATTCTTTTCTTGTAGCAGTTATCGTTTCAACTAAAATAAAAAAGCATGAAATATTGTGTGATAATTATAATTAAAATATCTTCTACCTGAAAAATCAACTTTCCCATATAAATCTTGAATTAAAGGTGCTTGGCCTCGTTTGAATAAATGTGTACTAAGAGCATGCAGACAATAAATCACTTTTGGTATATTTTTTTTATCATATACATCAGTGGTTTCAGGATGAAATATCTAAAAACCATACATGATTGTTTCAATATTTTTAATTTCATAACAAAACTTTAAAATAATTACTTTTGGTAGATTAACAACATTTAAAGATTTTAACCAATAATTTATGTTGTCTGTGTGTCGATACTGTAGACCGGCTGTCTTGAAACGTCTTTCATCACGATCATAAATACAAGATAATGGTACAGTTGAAGGTGCTATAAAATTCCCTAGTTTTGCTAGTAAAACTCCATTTCTTAAACTATCTTCTAGTTCCGTAACAGGTGGTAAAGTAGTTTTTAAACAAGATTCTAACCATCTAAAACGGATAAAAGTAGAATATTAATTAATATACTACTTATAAGTAATCGTCAACACTAAATAATAAAAAAAATAAATGATTATACATGTCTTTATAAAAATCTAAGTATAACTGATTTTAATATTGTTACAACATATACAATTATCAAAAACTTACACTTTAGTTTCTTCTAAATGACATAAATATTCATAAGCCAAATTGTCTTGTCTTATAATGTCCACTTCAATTAGCCCATTATTTAAGGTCTCATTAGGTTTGGAACTAAAAAAAACATACAAATTATAAACAATAAATCAGTTAATCAGTTTAGTAGTAATATTTGAACAATTAAATATTATGTTTTTAAAAATTTGCATTTCAAACAACCAAACAATTAAAACTAAAATTGTATAAAACTGAACATTTTTAATCATCCAATATTTTAAATCCATAATAATATTATAATAGACCAAAAATAATTGGAGACTACCCATTGTTTCTTAATAATGAGTGTCCAGCCCCTAAAAATACCAAATATTTAACAATTATACAATTATTATTATATTATTTAATATTTTAACAACAAATCCTATATCCTCAAGTAAAATAGATTATCCGCGTTTAAATGTCTAATATTATAAATTGAACAATAATAAAATGGTATTTTAAGTAAAACCGAATACCATTAATAACAATTATTACCAGCTTAGGTATATCTACTAACTACCTAAGTAAATATAAGTTTAATAAAATGTATTAATTACCTGGAGTGTAATAAAGACATATTGAATTTAGGTGTAGTTAAAATAAATGACTACCTACATTAGTAGTTAGTTATAAATAAATTGTCAAAAGTCGAAAAATATACGTCAAACAGCCGAACACAAAATATCACAAAAATCTCAAATAGATAAAATATTAAATTTTAACGGTTTACCAAATGAAAACAATCTTATCAAACAAATATTTTGTTATCATGTAAAAAACATTTTTTTAAATGAAACAATAAAAATAAATTTTTTTATTTTATTTAAAATGATTTTATTCTGAAAATTAATAGTTACAATATTTTTTTCTTAAAAATTAAACAGTGACAAATTGTATATTAAATATTTGATTAGACAAAAATATACAATTATGTTGGTCACTCTTAAGTTTTGTGACATTTCAACATGGTAGAGCTTATAGAGGGGGAAAAACCGTTAAATTATATAATTTTAAGAATATTCGTTTTAATATGTTCGTTTGTTGTTTGTTCGTTTTTTCTGATTTTGCATTCTCATGTCATATTCTACATTTACTGTGTAACGTTTATTTTTTTTCTATTTATAAAATCATCATCTCTAGGTTTTCCAGAATTATTTTAGTTTAAATATTAAAGTATAAATTTATAATTTCATAATACCGAAGTCTTAAAATTATTTTCTCCAACAAAGATTACTTTGTGAAACGGACGGCCCCAGATTTTTCTTCATTCATTTGTCATTGTTATCGTCTATAGAAAAATGGCGACCGGTATTAGACGGGATATCACCTTGGTAAGATTTATATATAATTAGTTTTCAAAATACGTCTTTTTATAAACGTTAGTTGGACAGATTTTATAAATTTTTTCATTGTAACTAAATTTTCTCACTTTATTTTAATGATACTCTCCTAAATGATCAATCTATTGATTAATAATTCGTTTATAGAAAATCTGTACCGAGATACTAACAAAAGTTGTCAAAACCAATTTGCCATGGTCCCATAATTTATCCATCAACCCAATATAGTTAGGTGGTTGGCCACTATGATATTTTAGGAGAAATTTTTTGAATTAAGTGTAGGGAATGATTATCATTAAATTATGAAACAATAATTGAAGTAACATTATCTGAATTTCTATTAATTTTAGATATCTAACTGTGAACATTTTATTTAGTTTTAATTTTAGTGTATTAGATAAAAAAGTAGATATTTAATTAAATTTTACAAAAATTTTAAACATTTTGATGCTCGGTAAATATGAATTATAAATGCTGACCCCTAAACATGTACATTTATTATTATTATTGAACAGGAAATAAAGTTATTGTATATTAAAATAAACTACCTATAGTTTGTAATAATTAAAGGTTCCAGTGCAATAATTAGCTATGTCCAAATTTTCGAAAAAAATTGTTTTATTGTGGTTTCAGAATAAGGAAAACATTCTGCATATTTCAGTACAACACACTGTTATCCGATTATTTTAAATGGTGTTATTATCATAATGGACTTGCCTGGTTTTATATTTCAGTTCAAAATCATGGTATGTCTGGACAATTTTTTCTTACCTAAAAATTTGTCAAAAGTGGACATAGCCTATAATTTCACTTTATTTATTTATTTGTATACTTGTTATTACACTGGATCCTTTAATTAGAAGAAGATGGTGCTAGTTATATAGTAAGTAATAAAAAAAACAATTTTCATGTACGGTACCTATAGTCTAATATTAATAATACAATTCATCATCTTAGGCGCAACATATTAAGCATTTCCCAAATTATTAGTATTTTGGCTTCTAGTGGAATGAGCTCTTTACACAGCCTGTATTTCACTGCAATAATGAACATAAAACTAATTGTGCCTAACGTTTTTGTATGCTCTGCCGGAAAAGGTATTCATAAAATCACATTGAATATAGATAGTATAACTAATATAAATGAGATTATTTTTCACACATTATTGTTTTAAAATGTGTACGTATCCCTAATATTCTTGATAGGATAATTTTTATTTTCATTTTTAAGCATGCACGGAAAATTTACCACTGTTAATTAATAGAACCCGAATAATATTAATTGTATAATCAATGGTTTTATTAATAGTTTTTTTTTATTTATTATTAATCAATTATTTAGTAACTATTGGGTGATATTGTTTTAAATTAAAAAATTATTTATTTTGGTACATCTAAGTTACGTTACGCGGATGGTATATAGATATTGTCCTTTGTATGAGTAGTTGACTGCACGTTCATTCCTGTTAGAAAATATCTATGTACTATCTCCCTTGAATTTTTTTTTATGTTGAAATTGTTTTTGTGTACCTAGTTTATTTACAGTAACTGAAGTAAGATTTAGTTGAGACATAAGCACATGTTTTTTTTAACAAACCATGTTGATAGATATCAAATTTGTCTTTAATAAGAAATATTTCTGATTATAGTAGAAACAATATAATTTTTAAAAAAAAAATATTGATTTTACTTGCAAACAGCATGTTACTGCATAAATATGCAGCAGTTCATTGAGAACTTGAAACCATTCGCCTAGGTATTGGTGGTGAATGAGTATACAATATACATAAAAAATGAATCTAAGTAAAGAATAAGAATAAGAAAACCAAAACCCTATAGAAAAAAAATTCCTAATAAATTCCTATTTTATTTGTAAAATATCAAAAATACAATTAATAGAGATAAGCCGGAATCATCTTGTTCAACGCACAAAACAAACTATGAAACTTATTTTTATTAATACCTTTTATGATAAATATAACATTAAAACTTGTAATTCCACTTGAAAATGTGAAGTATTTATGGGTATTTAGTTAATAAAAAATTAATGTTTTTAATCAGTTCTGTTAATATTTTAGATATATGCCATTGTAAAGTTTTTTTTTTTTTTTGTAATCATTTAATTCATAACTTATATTTTTAAAAATGTTATTTAAGATATAGTATATTTAATTAAATCATTTTGCAAATTTTCATGTATCTTCTAGCTTTAGTTTTTTTTTTTTTTATAGAGACAAGACAAAGTACTTTCTGAAAATAATGTTCCTAGAGGAGTCAAAGATTTAAAAAATAATGGTATAATAGGTCCTAAAAGACCTGTATTGAATGACATAAGCAGTAACTTACAGACTAACCAAAATGCTAATCAAAAAGGAAAAACCACAATAATTAAACCAAGTATAACCATCACAAAACCAACTACTAAAATTGCTACATCCAAGTATGTGTGTTATTTCTAACTATTATTTGTTACATTTTTTTAGTGAATAAAGTAATTTATTATCTTATAAAATTGTTTTGCAGTTTAAACCGGACAACTATTTCTGCTACTGCAAAAGTGAAACCATCATTAAATACATCTAAAATAGTTAAAGTTAATACTGGTGTGAATGAAAATGCGTCCAATATTCCAAAAGCTATTACTAGACCCAAGGCTCTTGCTAAGCCATATAGAGGAACGTTGACAAGGAGTTTATCACTTCGGAGCAAATCGGTGAATAATTATTCTCTTTCTCTCAATATATGTATATATATGTAAAATATTAATTTAAATTATTTTCTAGGTTGCATTAACAGAATTACAAATAAAAGAACGAGAATGGATTACTGCTTGTAAAGTAGATACTGTTGATAAAAGTGATGAATATGATCCTTTTCTTGTTGGAGCTTACTCCAAATCAATTTTTGAATACATGATGACCTTGGAAGTATGGACTTTTTAGTTATACCTACTAAAATATTAATTTATTTTTATAAATATTTTTAGAATAAGTATACCATAAAACCAAATTATTTAGCCAACCATAAAGAAATTACACCATCTAACCGTAGTGTTGTTGTTGACTGGCTAGTTGAAGTACAACAAGAATTCCAAATTATGCAAGAATCTCTTTATACAGCTGTTGGAATTTTTGATAGATATTTACAAGTAATTTAATTTGAATATATTAATATTAATTTGATTGGTAATAGTATTACACATTATATTTATGTGGTTATTGTTTTGTTTTAAAGGATTCAGGTCAAAATAAGTCCAAACTTTCTAATAATTTTATCAGTGCTTCTTAGATTAGAAAAAAAGCAATGATGGAATATTTTTCTTATCCTCTCCTATCCCTTTTGGCTATTCAAAATATAACTACATTTTTGTTTACTTTTATTAATTTTCATCTGAATAAATAAGATATAAATAAAAACAATAATAATATACCTATTCTGACAATGTATTTTATTAAATTTAGACCAATGCAAATATGGCTAGAAATAAGCTTCAATTAATTGGAGCTACAAGTCTGCTACTTGGTTGCAAATATGAAGAAATATATGTACCCGAGATTAATGACTTTGTCTATTTATCAGACAATGCTTTTACCAAAGATGAAGTGAAATCAAGTTTAGTGGATGTGTTCCGAACAATTGATTATTCACTATCCAGACCATTTTCTTTAACTTTTTTACGAAGGTTTAGTAAAGTTGCAGGTGTAAGTTATAATATATTATTCGTCTTTGTAGAATACTATCATTAAGTATAGAATATAGATAGTGTAATTGTATTTTTTAGATATTCCAAATTATGGTGTACGTTTTATATTAAGTACATTTTTTATAATTGTAGAATACAGATTAAAATAGTAGTTTTATGAATTCAGGAATTCTTAATATTAAATTGTATAGTTAATATTTCATTATGCATTTATTTTCACACTCAAACATATTTAATACATGCAATTTGATTTATTTTGTGGTTTTCTTAAATCATTTAATTTAAATGAAAATCTACACCTCACAATTTACCTAATCTATATTTTTAACTTCCAAAAAATTTGGTATGTTAATAAATAAATAAGACCTTAATTTCAATTACATTTTTGAATTCTGTCCATAGTGTATTATGCTTTAAAAATAATATAAATACTATATATTATCAAAACTGAGCGTTATTAATAAAATAAATGTATAATTTGTTTATCTGTGTTATTTTAGTATTATGACCATAAGGTACTTATGGGTGTAGTATTAATTCTAAGATTATTAGAAGTTTTATTTTGATGTATATTTTTATAGGCCCGATCATCGCAACATTCATTAGCTAAATACTTTTTGGAATTGTCATTAGTTGACTATAATATGGTACACATAAATCCATCCAAAATTGCAGCATCTGGGCTTTTGTTGGCAATTGTAATAACTAATGACCCTGAATTGGAGGATAACCCTGAAAATGTCAAAACATTATTGTCATCTTATTGGACGGATGTTTTGCATAAACATTCTACTTACAAAATTAATGATTTGATATCAACTGTTCAAATGCTTGGTGCTTTAGCATTGAATGCACCTGAAGGGAAATTAAAAGTATATTAAAAAGAATGTTATATTAATATAAAATTAAGATTAATTGAACCACCTCTTTAACAATGGTGGTTTATAATAGAACCTGTGTATTTTTATGGGAACTGATTCTTAACCACTGCTACCTTTGGTATTTATAATTTTTTTTTTTTTTTTTTTTTTAATAAATAACTTCAAAATATGAATAAATTGCAATGCCACTGCTGAATATGGTGAGTAGTGCTTGAGCATCTTAACATGAGCAAAAATATATTATATTTTATATTCAAATGGAATTATTCATTAAATTTATCCATTAGTTCAACATTTTATGATATTTTATAACAAAAATTAAAATCTGACTGTAAAATTTTAATTGAATGACATATCGATTAATAAAATAATAATTTAAAAAAAAAAAAAAAAAAATTAACTCACTGTTGTCATTTTATTTTTAACTGCTTATTTAATAATTATTGTTTTTATTATTATTATTATTATTATTATTATTATTACTTTTTTACTATAATATTTCATACTTTTATTTTAATGTTATCATTTTTGTTTCAAGGCTGTTCACAAAAAATACCAAAGTGCTAAAATGGGAAAAATCACAACAAGTTCCTTATTGAGCTCTCCAGCTATGCGGTTTATTGCACAATCGAGTTAATTTGATATTTATCTCAAGCTAACTATTTTTAACTTTTTTTTTATATATATATTTTGTTTTTATCAAATATGGTTTCGCTAATTTTTTACATAATTTTTTTCGTATTAATGCTATGATTATTTTTCTCTGAAGTAAAAGTTGTACACATTAACTATGGTTGTTAACATATTAATGTTTTTTTTTTGTTTTGTTTTTTTTTTTTTTCATTAAACGAAACAAATATACCTAATAATAATAATAATAATAATAATAATAATATACCTATAAATTATATAACTTAATAAAAATATGTTTAGCTTGTTATTTTTTTAATGTATAACCATTGTAAACAATAACAATTATTTTAAATACACTTAAAAATTATAATTTTACAATATCAAACTAAAACCCGTTTGGCTCTAAAGCGATTCAACATATTTATAATGATATGTTTCGTTTTAATTATCTATTTATGTACATTTTAAAAATTTCCTAAATTTAAGATTTATTAAATTATTTACATGGATAATAGACTGAAATATTTTTATTTTTAAATGTATCCAAATAAAATACAAACCACATATTTTGTGTAAAATTATTTATCAGGATCCATCTGATTTTTTTTTTTTTTTAATTTTACTTTTATATTTTCACAAATAAGTTAATTTTGATTATTATTTTTTAATAAAAAATGTATAAAGCAAAAATCAATATGTTCAAATTTATTATATCATTTAAGTTTAGAAGTCATGAAGCATTATAAGAATGTTCAAGTTCTTATTGTATATTTTAAAATATTAAAAAACATATACAAAAACAACTTAATGTTATATTCAGTAATGGTTGGTATAAAGTTCAAACTTAGTTAACTCAAAGTTGAAGGAACCGGCAAAACTATTCTCCAATAATTCATTTTTTTGTTTCATTTTAATTTTATTCATTAATTGCTTTAATACTGATATATCAAAAAATTGTCTTAAAATCGTAAAAATTAAAACAACTGAACACTAAAATGTATACATATTATGTAAGTCAATAACATGCCATATTATCGAGTGATGAACTATTTATATAGACTGTTTCACTAACCATAACAATAAACATACCTTTAAAAAGTAAATGTACTTTCATATGGAAATTACAATAATTAAACAATTTTATATATTCTGATATTTATTCTAGTTGTACTTATTGTTCATTTTACATTAAGATTTAACCTAACTTTTTACTTAATACAAGTCTCAGGATTGAAAAAAATTATCTTCATGAATATGAAAAATGCATGGGCTTTACAAATCATTTTTCATTAAAAATAATTTATTGCTGCGTACAGAATATAAATTTAATAACTCTATTTATATTTCTTACCTTCAACGCAATTTCCCGTTTTAAAACAAATGTATATTTTAACAATTTTCACTCTTGCATGAAGTTTGGTTTATGAGTATTGCTTTGGACACTACGTGAGGTAAAATAGGTGTGGAAGCTTGTTAGTTGTAGACACATTCATCAGCAGTACTTTTTTACCAATAATCTTGCTTCAGAACTGATGTACTAGTGTCTGGTATACCTATAATATTGTTTAGTTGGTGTATAGGGGGAAGGTTCTATTTTAATTTTTTTTCTACATGGCCGGTGCTCAATACCCATAGATAATCAAGGAAAAATTAATTCAGTGAGAGTCTGGCTTTTGAGGAAAAAAAATCAAAAAGCTAAATATAAATAATTCCATGCTTCCCGTCTTGTCAATGTTCTACGGTTAAATTTTCAATTTTTCCATTTAGATTTTGGATAGACAAGTGATATGACAAGTTTAAAAGTGCGCGTTTGCGTTCTTACAAAAACTTTGATCTCTGGATATCTGTCCCTCGGGGTAAACAAAAATGTCAAAGTATTGAAAAACCATCCATATATTTTCCATTCCCCTTTTTTACTTAATCAACATTCTTTAGTTAGAATTTCCATTTTCCATATAATATATACGAGATTTTAATACTTTTATTCGTTACCTACTCTATGCCATTAAAAAGGGTTAAAACAATTGAATATCGAAATTCTGACTGTTTGGCATTTTTTTACGGCACTATACTAATAGGAAACTACTATGGAATTTTCCCGTTTTTTTTTTAAGTTTAGCTATAACCTTGAGATCCAGACAGCTTCTATGAACAATACAATTTTTCAAATTCCGCGAACGCGCACCTCTAAACCGGTTGTATCTCGGCGGAAAAAGAGAAAATTCTTAGAATAATCGAAAAATGACCTCTTTAAAGTATCTCCCTAGTAAAATTTCTATTAGAAGAGGTGCTATACTTAAATATCAGAGCAACCTCATGAAGTAAATATATTTTAAAGATTATATTGTATATTATATATGAAGATGTATGTACTTAAGTTCAACGCAAGTTTGTATTTAATTTATGCATTTTTATTATTCATTTAGCTAAGGATAATAATTATAGTCATTCATAATGTCAACAAATAAAGCTATATTTATAATTATTACAAAGAAACTCAAAAGTCAGTATTTGATATAATGTAATCAAATTTAGTTCTTCCCCGTTAGAGCAGTTCTAATAAATTCCACTAGGTAAGAACATTTTCGCTTTGAATCGCGATATTCAACTGCGTGTACAACTCATAGACATATTAATATTATGTCTATTTGTCTATGGTACAACTGCAGGTATAAGTGCTGGTTTTTATAGTTATATTTTAATTATAGTTGTTTAAAAAAATAACTTATTCATAAACATTGAAATATATGTTTTAAGCATAAATCAAAAAGGATAGTTTCAGACAATAGACATGATATAATTATAACATGGTTCCAGATAGTAACGGCGGGAATGATAATAAATCTTATGAACAATTTTTAGTCTTGAATACTATGGCTTAAGTATACAAAAACTTAAAACCTTTATGTCTGATATCATTTCAATTTATATTGACTTAAAAGACTGTAGATATATGTATTGTACAAATGCAATAAAACAGTATAATTTAAGTTATTTTTTTTTCACATTAAATAAATAATAATATGAATAACAAAAATAATACTAGTAATAATTAATAAAAATTAGATGACCATGTCCTAAATACTTTTATTTTAAGCAGCGTTTTGATCAACAATATTTCTTATATTAATGTTTTCATTTCGATGTATATTTAAAACTGATTAGCCAGTTAGCCTCTGCTCAACATTTTTTTTTAATAAACTTAGTGTTTAATTTTCAAGCATTTCTGTTTGGTCTAACAATTTTATCCACAGAGTATCTACCGAATAAAAATTACGTACACAACTCTCAAAATTAAAATGTCTATAAATTGTTTAAAATAATAGCTTATATTAATAACACCATTTAATTTAGTGTTACTAATCTGTTATGAACAATTAAAATGGTTATCGTATAGCTAACAAAATACAAATATGAATTAAAAATTCAATTCTTAGTGTCCTACAAAAAAAAAGGCTAATGCAATAAAATAATACAAATAAAACAAAATACTTTTTACAAACTGATTATTAAATTGTTATCTCGTTGGGATTAGAGCTAATCGAAGAACAGAATCTCCATAGGGTTGTCTAACAATATACGCTTTTCTTATAAACGACCGTTATGTAGGCATGCTCTATTTACTATATACTCTATTCATGCCTTTATTATCTATTAACCTGAATGAACCATAGATACAAAAGAAATTGATAGGCCTGTTATAACAATTGAAAGTGAGGCGATGTTCCCGGAGGGGCGGTAAACTGAGGTGATTTATTATTCATCACTATATACATAAATTGCCTCAATGAAAGGTAACACTGAAAGGTACGGTAGCTTAGCCATATCCTAATAATCTATGGATTGATCAAAGTTCTGTTATATAACATAAACCTAATAAGTTAGTTATAAATCATAACCAAGTGGGACATACTTGAGCACTTAAAGATAGGCACCTAAATAATGCCTTACGGCATAAATGCAGTTTAGCTCCCAAGCGATTTTTTGGAATTTTTATTTTCCAAAATGTGTGTTTTTGCATGCTTAATTTGATGGTAGGTATTTTTTTTAAAAAATTGCTCAAATTCATATGGAAGTTACGGTCAAAAAACTTTAAAATGTTAATAGTTTAAAATACCAAAAATGTATATTTTTAAAAATTGTAATAATTATATGTCTAACACTTAGTTGAAATTAGAATTTACCTACAGTACCTTTTTTTTATGTTATTGTTAATAAATCTAATTATGTTATTTCAATCATTTGCATATTAAAGTGACTCAAAATTGAATTTTAGACTTTTTTTTCATTTGATGTGTAATAACAAAGTTTTTGGTAAAATCAGAAATAATATTTTTTGGATATTTATGAGCTATTCCCGCGAAAATGCCTTAGGTGCTGTTTCTTTGGCAGTAATTGAAAAATTAGTCCTGAGGACGCTAATTGCCAAACATAACAAATTAAAATGCATTCATGTCATTCTCTCATGTTTGAAAGTTAATAGCATTGATGGATATATGTGGAGATGTCGAGATTATTACAAGAATTCACATTGAAAAAGTAAATTTTAAAACTTTGTTATTTATAACAATAATTGAACGTTATAAATTAATAAAACGATTTATTAAT
This sequence comes from Cinara cedri, assembly GCA_902439185.1. Classification (NCBI taxonomy): domain Eukaryota; kingdom Metazoa; phylum Arthropoda; class Insecta; order Hemiptera; family Aphididae; genus Cinara; species Cinara cedri. The sequence continues at coordinate 1,115,010 of CABPRJ010001895.1, forward strand.
TTGCCCTTCAGCTCCCCCCTCTTGGTAGTTTTTTAAAAATTATTTTGGCTTTAGTAAGTAACATAGATCTCAAAAGTAGGTTTATGGTAAGTTAAAAGAAAAATAGTAATAAATAAACTATATTTTTCAAAAGGTAAAATGTGATGTTATCGTAAATACATTTATATACTCTTTGTATATAATTATGTATACTCGTTTCTTATCAATATAAACATGATTCGATTATTTATTGATGAATTATCAAAATATAAATCGTATATAATTGCAGAATCATTTAGAACAAAGTTGTTATTTATAAATTATCGCAACATTACTTTCCCTTAAACACTAAATCAATATAATATTTGTAAGCTGTATAATTGCATTTTTAACATGAGTACATGTTTGCAAACTGATGAGTTTCCAATATGGGCATTGGTGCCAAAAAAAGAAACTGGAGTCACAAATTTCCTGGATAAATATCCATATTATGATGGTCGTGGTGTGACAATAGCCATTTTTGATTCTGGTGTTGATCCTGGAGCACCAGGTCTTCAGGTGAGAATTTCTTATTAACCCATGTCAAATAAATATAAATTGTAATAAATATTTCAGGTAACGACTGAAGGAAAACCTAAAATTATTGGTCGATATGATTGCAGTGGAGCTGGTGATGTAGATACATCAACAATAGTTTATGCAGGGGAAGGAAATGTAGTTAGAGGGTTAAGTGGACGTAGTCTTGTGGTAAATATATTCAACTAAGCATTTCTAGCAAATCATTTCTAAATTTATCGGTCATTACATAGATTCCAGCTACATGGAAAAACCCTTCTGGTAAATTTCACATTGGTATAAAGAATGCATTCGAGTTATACACAAAAAATGTTCAAAAGCGCATTGAAGAAGAGAGAAAAGAAAAGTTATGGGATCCATGTCATAAATCTTTAATATCTAAATCTATTATAGAACAACAAACACTAAGCAATGTAATTTATAAGTATAATTTAATTTGAATAATATACATATATGCATTACAATTCTATATTTAAATTCAGGAGTTTGATCTTATAAAAGTACCACTATTAACAAATCAAAAATTAAAAAAGGAAGACAATGAAAATACCGTTGAAGCTTTACAGAACATGGATAAAAAATACAAATCTATTTCGCCCGTTTATGATTGTATTGTTTTTAACGATGGAATTCAATGGTAGTAAGTAGAAATGATTATAACTATTTGTTTAATCTTAAATTTGATATTTAAAACTATTTTAAAAGCAAAATATTCCCCAAGTTTATGATATTGTTATATTCTTTATTTTAAGCAAATATATTCAATTTGTTAACAAAAGGTTTAAAATTGTATTTTATAATTTCAAAGATGCATATAATAATGAAGATTTACATAAGACATATTAGTAATTTAAATAAAAATGTGCAATATTTTATCAACTTTTTAGGACTAAAATGATCTTATAGGTTTTTACATTTATGTATTAAATAATGAATTAATTCAAATTGGATGTAACTGTTTTTAGTGCTTGCATGGATACATCTGAAACAGGAGATCTGTCTTCATGTAAACTTATGGGAAATTATAGTGATGATCCAATGAATAATTTCGATTACATTACTGCTACAGACCATATGACTTATTCGTTTAATATACGAGACGATGGGAATTTATTGGAAATTGTATCTCTTGGGTGTAAGTTAAATACAATACATTTTTTATTGAACACTAATTGAATTTGAATTATATAATTTAAAGTATCACAAGAATACAAATCTTTAAATTTGTAATATTAATTACCAATTTGTATACAGCATCTCATGGGACACACGTATCGGCTATTGCTGCTGGCTATTTTCCAGGGGAACCAGAAAAAAATGGTGTAGCTCCTGGAGCACAAATCATATCCCTAACAATTGGTGACAGTCGTTTAGAAACTATGGAGACTGGGACTTCTATAGTGAGAGCAATGATTAAAGTTATGCAATTGTGTAAAAATTTGAACATTGACGTTATTAACATGAGTTATGGTGAACATTCAAATTGGTCTCATGCCGGGTAATTTTCAATATGTCTTAATTAGATTCAAAATATTATTTATTATATTTTTTTAACTATCAGGAGAATTGGTGACATTATGAATGATGTTGTAGACAAGCATAGAGTGACATGGGTTGCATCCGCTGGAAATCATGGACCCGCCTTATGTACTATCGGTGCCCCACCAGACATCTCCAAAACAGCAATTATAGGTATTATAAAAATAATATACATTTTAATATTCTTAAATTTTTTAACTATATTATGAATATTTTATAATGAAGGGGTTGGAGCCTATGTATCACCTGACATGATGACAGCAGAATACTCCATGCTAAAAAAACTTCCTGGAACTACATACACATGGTCTTCAAGAGGTCCAACTATAGATGGAGGAAGAGGAGTAAGTGTATGTGCACCAGGTGGTGCAATAGCTTCAGTACCTGGGTATATGTTGAGAGGAACTCAATTAATGAATGGCACGAGTATGTCTGCACCTCATGTAGCTGGAGCAGCAGGTTGGTTGAGAAATTATTTTGTTCATGATTATGCTTAATAAAATGTATTCATTTTTCTAGCTATATTAATATCAGGGCTTAAAGCAAAAAAAATAGATCCTAGTCCATATTTAATCAAAAGATCAATGGAAAATACTGCTCTTTATCAAGATAAAATAGATCATTTTTCTCAAGGACATGGATTATTACAAGTAAAAATTATTCAACATAAACTAAGAATATTTATTGTTTTGGAAACTAATATACACATTTTTTATGAGTTATTTTTTTTCAACATTAAATTATATTACAACTTGATATTTTATTTACATTTTATTCATTATACACTTACACTTAAATAGGTGTTCAAAATATTGATTAATTAGTTGTTTTATTTTACAGGTTGAAAAAGCATTTAATTATATGACTAATTATTTTAGAGAATTTGAATCATATATAAAATTTAATATATCTTGTGGTATTGAAGGAAAAAAGGGAATCCATGTTAGAAATGCATGGGAAAACAAGACATTGGATTATTCAGTAACAGTGGAACCTGTTTTTTTACAAGATATAGATATTGGTAAGTTCATACATCAATTTAATACTTACAATTCTAATTAAGAAAATTGGACATTTATCCTTATTAATATAATGCAAATTAATTAAATAATTTAAAATGGAATTACAAAAAAAAATGTATATATATTGTATATAATGTATATACACAGAATTAATTACAGGTGTATAGAAGTATAAATAGTCAAAGATAATAATTACATACGTATCAAAAATTTTGTTTGAAATATCCTTCATACTTTGTTCCTTCAATTTTATCCCAAGTGACTATCCAATTGATTCCATGAAATTGTTTACCTATATTTAGTACACAAAAATTAAAATTTCAGTGCCTCATCCTCATCCTCACTCGTAATATCCTTATATAAAACTAGAGACCGGATTCATATTCGCTTATAATCCACAAAAAGGAGTTTTAAAACTAAAAAATACAGGAAAAATTTATAAAAACAAAAATAATAAAGTTCAAAAGTCCATCCACAAATGGCTATAACTTGCATTAAAATTAACTTAAATTTCCTAATACTACAAAATAATTTCTTCTAAATAAAATTGTAATTATAAAAAAAAAAATACATTTTGTAGAAAATATTATAAGTCAAATCCATTAAAAAGTGGGACTTTTAAAATTCTTACATTTTTTTTTTCTTGCACTTAAACATTTTTTCCAGGGTATTTTAGATTTTTAAGAGAGTTTTTGTGGATTTTAAAAGCATTTAAATCTGGTCTCTAGTTATAACAATAACTTTAATAGTAACCACAATGGTTTAACACTTTAAATTTTTACCATTTACAAATACATAATATTATAATGGTAACAAAATATGTTATTATAAAAGGTTAGGTTAGGGTATCAAATGTTATTATAGTGGTAAACAGCCTCAATTTAAGAGTATAAATTTGTATTCTACTTTTGTTCATCAATAACAATCTACTATAATAATTTATTTCTAACAGTCTGCATTGGTGATAGTATCCAATGTGTATTAATATTAAATGTTTGAATCCATAAATGACTAAAAATAAAAACAAACTCACCATCAAGATTTTTTCGTACAAGATCTGCATACTCATGATGGACAAATTTAATTCTGGCACATGTATTATTTTTCTTTATAAAAACAATTTTATTGGGAGACACATATTGGGATACAAGATTCCATATATCTTCTTCTGACGTTTGTGCATTCATATTTCTAATGTGCAGTTGTTTTATCTTGAAAATAAAAAAAACCTCAAAGACCTCAATTTAGAAACAAATATATAAACATATTATGATTTTATATACTCACTCTTAATAAAACTGAATGTCTAAATACTGGTTCAGATTCTGCCCATTGAATATGTATAGATACTCCATTGATGAAAAATGGACTTTCCGCCATTGAACGGCGAGCTAATGCAGCATTTTTATGATCTTTAAATATTATAAAACAAAATTCTCTGTTTTTGCTTGGATCATCCGAATTATTAAAAACTCTAACTTTTTTTACGCCTTCAACACGTTTATCAAATTCAATTAGTAACTCTTCTTCTGTTAAATCTTTAGGAATATTCCTAGCAAATAATGTCCTATTGTCAGTTGACATATTCACTGATAAGTGACCTCTAAGACCCGGAATAGTAAATTGGTTTAATTTGGTTAGTGCTAACTCAGCTTCCATAGGGTTACTCATCATTACATAGCCATATCCTCGATTTGAACCAGAAAAATGCATCATCAATCGAATTTGGTGAACAGTTCCAAACTGAAATAAATTAACAATATATAATTACAGCAAATTTATGAAATCGATTTTAAAAAATCGAAAATAATTTATCTTTATTTTTATGTCTTTTGGGAATAACTTTTAAAATTAAAATGGAACCTATATTTAAAAATTCCATAAATAAATGGAGTTAAAATAAATTTGTGTAAATTTTTTAAGGGATACCTATTTCAATTTTTAGTTAAAGTAGGTAGGAAACAGTAGTGGGACACTATGCATTTGTGGTGGCACAGCACACGCAGTTAGAAATAGTGTTCCATTAATTCTACTCAAACTAAAAAATAGACCTAACAAACAAGCTGACGGAAATAAAAATTTATTTATAGTATTTAGAATACAAGTTATTTGAAAAATGCTTAAGTTTATTTTATCTCCTAAAACCTTCCAAAAACAGATTATTTTAGATTTTATAAACCATAAACTTTTGTATTATACATTTTTCTCAATTTTGAATATTTACATAACTGTAACTTATATATTGAATCGCTCTGTATGTACTAAAAGCTTAAATCACCTGGGAAAAAACAGCATAAAGAAATCCTTCCAAACAACCTTTTGGCAATGCTACATATAATTCACTGCCACGTTTTGGTTCTTGTTTCACAATAGACAATAAAGTTTTTTGACCATTATTTTGAATAACGTGTCTTTTATCAACTGAAATTAAACGTTGACCAATTTCTTCTATTTCAACAATGTTTTTAGCTCTAGCAATAGTAGCACTTATCAAGTCTGTACGTGTAGGCTATATTTTTAACAGATAAAAAACATATATTTATAGTCAACAATTTATATTACAGTACTTACAATGTATTGGTCTTTCATTATTGGAGGATATTTGAACACATTATCATTTCCATAGGATTCTGAAGTCTGTGATGATGTTGGTGTATATGGCTACATTTTTAATAGAAAAATAAAATAAATTTATTATAAACAAAAGAAATCTGTATTTGTAATACTTACAATATATTGGTCTTTCATTATTGGAGGAAATTTAAACACATTATCATTTCCATAAGATTCTGATGATATTGGCGAAAATGAAGATTGTGAGTAACTTGATGCACTAGACATGTATGATGATTGAGAAAATGGAGATGAAGCACAATAACGAGGGGTTGACTAAAATGTATAAATTAACTTTTATTAAATGTTAGGCATTGAAATAATTAGTATGACTAATAAATTCAAAATATACAAACCGTATAATAATCATTAAATAATAAAGCATTGTTTGGAAATGCACAATACATTGTTATTAAGAAAATATAACAATTTCTAGAAAAAAAAAATTTGACCTGCAACATAAAAACAAATAATTTATAAAGGATGTATTCTCAAAAACATTTATTGTAACTTTTAAATGGAGTTTATGAGATAACTGATAACGTTGGTCGATTATCACATAAATTGTTTAAAATCAGAAGATTTTCTGACCGATTATCACAAATTCTGCAGCATCACACTATTTACTTTTGAAATTTTTTTTTTTCAATACCTCAGTTAAAATTTGACAGAAAATTAAAAAATCAAATCGCGTATTGTTTCCAAGAGTACTCTAATATAAGATGTTTTTAAAATTGTTTCCAATTACTCAAAAGCCAGAGTTCAAAACAAAATTGAATCAAAAAATACAACAATTTACAAAATGTATATATATTTCTTTTCTCTTAATAACATCTAAATTACTCAAATAACTGTTAAACTCTGTTAAAGATGTATTAAAAAAAAAAAAAAAATTAAAATTTTCTACATAACCAAACAACATTTGATTATGAATTAACAATGTACGATGTTTAGACTTTTTTTGTTATATAAAATAAGTTTTTCAGGGCTTTAATTATATTATTTTTTAACTCATACAAATATTTTAATTCTATTTGAAAAAAAAAACTTTCAAGCATTAATAAATTTAAAATGTTTCCCATTACTTTGAAGCCTAAATGTGGGTTCTATAGACAAAAACATAAGAGTTCAATACAATTTTGAATTTTTCCAAATTTTGTAAATAGATTTTTGAATATGGTTGCCAGATAAAGAGTACATGATCGAAATGAGAACAAAAAATCGACTGATCCGAGTTGTTAATTTAAGTCATCCCTAAAGGGTGCACAAGTGCATTTAAAAAAAATCCTAATTTCATTAATGCTATATTTCTAATAAAATAAATATTATGTTCATTAAAAGAAAGTTTTTAATCAAACCATACTACTGGATCATTTACTGTGGTTTTTCTCAGTAAATTTAAATTTTACTTTTTTAATTAGGAGTAAAGCAAGGAATGTATTGGTTTTAAAATTATCTTAACAGTGATAATGTTTTTAATATGATTTAATGATTTGTACCGTGTACAAAAATTCTATCAGAAATCTTGTTCCGATTAGCACCTTCTCTGAAAGGGAATTTTGTCTGGTTAATAATTTAGGGAGGGCATTTTTTATAATAATTGGGAAAATTTACATATCATTTTTAAAATATTAATGCCCTTTAATGTTTTCAATTTTGTTTTTTTGTTGCAATTCAGTTTGTTGTAATTCAAAAAGTTCATAGACTTGAAATTTGGACAGGAAACTTTCCTATCCTAGATATGGTTAAACTTTCAAACATTTGAGTCATTTTTGAGCAAATTATATAAACATTATAATTTTGAGGGTTTTTTAAACATTTTTATTTAATAGGTACTCTGTGGATAAAATTGTTAGATCAATATTTGAAGAACATTTAACAGGGGATTCATGGTTAGTTGTACTTCATAATCAACAATAAAAAGTTGAGTTATTGTAGTAAGTTTTTTTTTAATATCAAATTTTGAAGAAAATCGTAAATATTACCGGCCTTTAAAATATATGTAGTGCTCAGTATTACAAATGTGCGACAACAAAATTTGTTTTCAATAGGACAAATTTTGGGCCATTAGTTTTAATAATAGGTGAATTTTCCTCTTACCAAACCGAAATATGAGTATTTGAAAATATCACAATTCAAAAACTTCATCAAACTTAAACATTTAAATACGGAAAAAACTTCAACTGGGTCACAAAAAAATTGTTTACTTTAAGATTTCTAATAGGTCATTCGATTTAAAACGAAAATTTGTTATGTAGTAGGTTTGTAAGACTGAGACAGGTAAATGCTGGTGTAGCGGTCCTTTTTAATTTTGTAATATTATAGGTGGGGATAATAGTACTAATAGTACACGAATAATAAAACCGACTATAATTAGTTATTTAATCTATTACTTAGTTGGTATTTTATTTGTAATAAACAATACTAATAATAAATAATTTCCGTTTTTGTGTAAACGGACGGAAATAACGCACATCGCTATTTTACCTCCGTTCAGTCATATATTAGTATCGTTTATTTTAATTTTAAATAACAATACAGGTTTCTTAATAAATAACAGTTTATTATTAGACAGTCTAGTATATTAAAGAAAAATAAAAGATTTGCAATTTTATTCCAGAATAAACCACATATCAGGTCGGCGGTATTTCTAAACAGAGAAAAACAAAAATAATCCAATTTACTTTAAAATAAATGTTTACAGGAATAACGATTTCTAAATTAGAAAATTATATTAAGTAAGACCTGAACCAATAAGTGGAATCGATGTTTATCATGCTCACTTTTTAAGTTAGCTATAACGATAATCATGGCAAAATATCGTGGTAAAATTTATATGGATATAAACATAAATATTGGAACTTATTTAAAATTGTACGTAACCAAATGCAGTTTAAATGGATATGTGCGCCAGGCGCTAATTCCGATTAGATTTGATTATTCCTTTTCGGTGGATATTAATTTTAAAAATAACAAAAAAAATTATTATTATATCCTGTTCCAATTATAGCAACAAATAAGAGTTTTCGTCATTAGAGTTTATAAACAAGACACAGATATAAGTTTAAATAATAATTATCTATGTATTTCGGATGATAGCTTATCGCGGTTTTTTATAATACGATATCAGACCAAATTTAGAACACGTGAGAATTCTATCAATGTAAAACATATTGTAGCCAATTTGTATAGTTTCTCATATCGAATTAAGCAGTGTAGTTATTTTTAAAAATTATTCTTAGTACCTAATTATGTAGAGGGTAAAATTAATTTTGTTACAATTCGCGACAGATATAAAATATTAAGTAGCGCCCACTAGGTACCTACAATTTTATGGAAGATTTTACACGACTGGGGAGATTCGAAAATTAAATTTCGGAAAACAAATTGTAGAATATCTTTTATACGCAAAGTACACAGTTTTGTTATTGATTTAAAAATGCATAGGTATATTAAGACTTTTTTTTTCATACTAAATTATCGAGTTTCCACGTAGGTAATATCAAGAAAACTGTAGATCACTACTAGGACGGCGGGGTGGCTAAATTTCGGATTGTATTTTCAATGAAAAATTTAAAAAAAAAAAATTTAAACTCACCTTTACAATGGGTACACGAAAAATCACGGTTTACTCGCCGTTGTTGTACAATTAATAATAACGGAATACGGTCGGCAAAGTACAAAGCCGTCGTGTGCGCGCTCGTGGTTTCTCCTCGTGTACGAACAATGAGAATACAATATTACGAGACGTTCACGGCGGACAAAAATCGAATGTATATTTAATATTACAATATACTCGACGAAACGGAATGGCGACGACAGAGACGATGGAGCCACTCAAACGGACCGGAGCGGAGTGACGAGCGACAAGACGGACATGATGTTTGTTGTTCGCGCCGTACGGGACCGGGGAACCCCACTCCGCGCCACCCCCGCCCCGTGATCCTTGGTAGTCGGTATTGCGTTTTTCGATCGGCGGTTCTCGACCGGTATCGCTTTCCAGGAATAATAATATTAAAATTTCGAAGAGGAGAGCCGATATTACGGTCCTGGGCATTCGTTGTTGTTGTGCATTATCGTATCTCTTCTTTCCCCAACCCCTCCCCGTCTATAATTAGCCGCGTCCACCTATAGGCCGCGGCTGTTGCGTGCGGTTTTCCACACTTGACAGTTTTTCCGCTAAACCGGGACGTACGTTTTCGGAGAAAAACAAAAACGTCGTCGGCGCACCTGGGCCGGTGGCAGAGAGAGGGGTTGTTGACGATTTCGCGAGAACGCCTCAAAACAACAATATTTCGATAAATGATAATAATTAATAAATAATAATACAATATCGTCATTGGTCGATCCATATGCGTTCGTCGTTTGATATTACCACGTATCAAAAAAAAAAAAAAAAAAAAACAAATAATGTAATAAAATATTATTACGATCGGAGAATCCGAGTTGTTCAAAAATTCCATAAAGGTCGTCTTTGGTTTAAATTATTGCTCTCGTCGGAATATAAATCAAATGAATAATCGACGACTCGAATTATATTGGCGCGAAACAAACGACTGCGTATTGTGTCGAGGACAGAGACGTATTTACATTTCTAGTGGAGCACTGTATTCTTAAGCAAATCCCCTTATTTATTTATTTTTTTTTTTTTTGCGCCCACAACGTACTGGAACACACTGTGATTAGTTAAGATTTCAACAAGGAGGGAGATATTGAATTTTTAGACATTTTGTTACATGGATTATATGTTTACCCAGGCTGTAACAAAAAAGACCTAATTTTAAATGTATACATTTTTCGTAAGGTATTTTATAATTCATACTGCTCTAACATTGAAATATTATAGGTAGTTATTATTTATATTATTAGTTTAGTTGTATTATTCTAAGAATAAGGAGAAAAAGAATCTTCTTTATAAATAATTCAGATAAGGTTTTTTTTTTATTTATTAATTTAGTATTAACATATTTTTGATTTTTCCGACTAAAAATTAGAATTTGAAAAATAAGTATTCTTATAGATAATAGCTACTAAAAAAATGTCGAGAGGGGGAGGAGATATATCTTCCCCTTCAATACCGCCACTGCGCTGAAATTTCGAGCTGTACACTTTACGTGTTATTGCATTGTACACAACACTTAGGACTTTGGTGTGTGGCTTGTGTGAGTGTAGTACACTTTGGCCAGTGAGTCAATAGGTAAAAGACCACGGTTCTACTGTTTGTTATAAGATAACGCCCTGTCCCGTTTTGAAATGTAATGCCCGGACCCCATAACACCCCGGACCTTGGTACCTCGTGTAATAGAATTTTCGAATGTTTTATCCGTAAAAATCCAAATAAAAAAAAAAAAACCGGATAATCAAAAACTACGCGTTCGCCTACCTGTAACCGCTGAAACCATCCATGATGTTGATAGTCGGAACGTGGAGTTTGGTCGAAAACTTGTTCGCGCAGAACGAAACACAAGAGCGCGTGCGTCCTGGCTGTCGCAATAAAACTAACGCCGGGAATCTAAAAACAGAAAGGAAAAAAACAATACACGTGGTTATCGTGCATTTATTATGATATTATTCTCGGCTGGTAGAATTCATTCCGGGGTTTTTTCTCTATTGACATTTTATGTTCTTTATTATCTGCTTTATGTTCTTTATTATTATTTTTTTTTTTTTTGCGCGTTTAAATTATTACAGTTCCGAACTCTTTTTATAATAATTTAATTTCGCCCGTGCGATAATTATTTTAATAGGGTTTTAACGTATTTTTTTGTTCGTGTATTATTCGACAATAATATAACACGGACGATAAAACAAAATTGTTTTTTCTTTTTAATTTTTTTACAGATAAATGTCTAGGTTTATGCGACGGCTGAATTTTAACATTATAAATATTGATAAATTATTATTATAATTAATCGTCGCCTTCGCGAATATCTATCGCCGTTATCGCGATGAAAACTCGCATCGAACAAACAACGACTTTGTTTAAAAAAAAAAATAAAAAATAAATTATTTTTCGAGTCGTCGTCGCCGTTGTCGGAGCGTTTGAAAATACTCGCGTAACGGCAACTGTGTCCAGGTGTTATATAAGAACATATATCATGGACAACAATAATACTCGTATTTTTTAATCATATTTTATAATATTTGGTAATTTAAAAATAAAAACCTTTTTAAGTTGTTTTTATTCTATTCGATGGTTACCTAACCAGGTGGTTGTAGTAAATAAATACCAAAAAAAAAAAAAATATTTGAAATGTACTAATTAGTATACCTAATTATATTCTATCGTAAGACACTCATTATCTCATCTCGGAAAGTATTAACTTTTTTCGGATTTTTTATTTATAGAAAATTTAAGAAACAATCAGCTTTACAATTTTACGTATGTAAAATATTTTACAAATGTACAATGTTATTTTTTGTCAACTTTGTTTTTGGAGGTAAAACCACTATCTACTTTGGATTTTCAAATGACCACGTAAATAAAAATAAAATCCAAAATGGAGTATTAATTAAAATAGATTTTGGTATTTTTTTCCCCGGGCCCCGACCTAAACTTAAAAGCGGAATATCTCGTCTACGGATTGACGGAAATCAAAAATTTCATTACCAAAATTGAATAATGTTCTATAAAACAAATTCTGAAAAAGTTAACACTTTCCAAGATAATAAGTATTTTACAGTAGATTTATCGTCCTGTATATTTAATAACTTTTATTGTATTGATATATTTATTTTAGACAGTGGCGAAACCAAGATTTTTTTGAAGAGAGGGGGGAGGGGTTTCGTATGTCTACGTATCAAAAAGAAAACACGTTTTAATAAATTTATATTACTTACAGAAGGAGGGTGTCTAGACACCCATAACACCCTTCCCCTGTTATGAAGAACATTTACGTTTTACGAAAATGTGTTGGTTTTTTTTCTTTCGGAAAACATTCTTTTGATTTTTTTTAAAATGCTCAGATTTGTCTGACAGATTTTCTACCCCGTGGTACTTTATTTGAAAGATTTTTCGAAATTCCCAGAAGCTCACCCTTTTGCCATAATTGAAACATCGAACAATTAATTCTGAATATAGTTAACTCGATTCGGGAGTTTAGCGGGTTACTGTGGGGCACCGGCAAATTTGAAAGTTTTACAATTTTTAAATGTATTACTTGGTGTCACACTCAGAATTGTTTTTTCGTTTGCAATGATTTAACATCAGTTGAATACCTAACATTCACAATATACATTCACAAATACCTACGCATTTATTGTACCTTGACAACATTTACTTATTTGTGAATTTATAATATTGTAACGAAAATAACAATATTGATTATATTATCGATATTAATAAATTTTTCATATTAGATAACTGATAATATTTACGACTTCATACGGTTTTAAATAATAATGTTTAAAATATTTATTATTGACACATTTTTATGTCAATATTTGATGGCATACGCGGTTTAATATTGTTGTTACCGTTTGTTATCAATGGACCAATTAAGGGGCTAATAAATAAAGTGTCTACGATTTTCGTTTCGTTTCTCTATTCCCATGATTATTATTTCAAGGTCTTTGACTAAATATACTTCGAAATTAGTTTCTACGATATAATGAATTTTAAAAATAACATATTACTTTTCATTGTTGTATTTCAATTTATGAAATGAAAATAGATTATATCTATAGGTACCTACATTTTATTACTGAACGGAACTAAATGACCGGTTCGTATATTTTAAACATAGAGGTTTCTTATTGTTGTTAATTAAATATTGTATTTCCGATTTTAACGGCTGCCGCCGGTGCAGTGTCGATCATGTTTAACACGATTGATGCAAAAATATAATATAATATTATTATCACGTCTCATCGGTCGATTTTAAATGTTCAACCTGTCACACACAAATATTTTAAAATGTTTGTTTTTTAACGTCTAGCTGTTTTCACAAAATAAAGTTTACAATATTTTTATTCCAGTGTAATTTCAATAATTTATAATCTATATTGGAAAATATAGCATCCCACTAGCTGCCTAAAATTACCCTATTTCAGAAATCGTCCCTCAGTAATTATTAGTTTTGCATTACACACGGGGTTTGTTTTCATTTTATTATTACAATATTTATTACAATTATTACATACATACAATATAGTTTTATATTATACCTACATTCATTTGAAATGTTATTTTGGACAAAATTCTGTTTGTCTTTTATAGAACAGTTCTATTGTTAAGTATTTATTATTATAATTTCTAAATTGTCTTACCGAAGAATTTTTTTACGTCCCGATGGTCATCAAAGTAACCCAATTTTGAGCGTTACCTATTTACTAATTGGCAAAACAAATTGTTCAATATTAAATGTTTCCGTTGTGATTTCGGTGTATATTTTTATTTTGAAAAAAAAAAACACTAGCCACTAAGTACCTACTTCGCTTTTTTACAAAAATCACTAATAATTGTACAGAACAAGATGTTTATGATCCTATAGCTTTCTGTCTACGATTTAATCAACTAAGATTTTGCGTACTTAAACATACATTCGATTTTTATTATTTATTCGTAGGTAGCCTATGAGCCGCCAACTGCACGGGTCGGAGTTAGTTAATTTGGTGTTGAAATGATTAAAATATGCTTAAATAAATATCTCGTCTACGGTTGATTGTACATTCGATATTTTTTTTTAAATCACGATATTTATCCGGGTTTTCTATTGGTTTTTAATATCCGTTTTGAAAATTGAACAAAACGTTATAAAAAAATAAATATCAGAAACATGTTTGGAAAACATTGCAATGAATACATAATAAATTGGCAACCTCGAGTCCCTGCGAATCCGTCATAGTGAATCTCGCGGTTTACAGTCTTTCAAATTTCATTAACGTTAATTATTATATATTGAATTAATATTGTTGCAGTTGCTGAGAAAAAAATCGAATTTCAATTGAGCTTGTGCTTAATCAGTGACGTCTACTGGGTTAGTGTACCTAAGCATTTGGAACTGATGTACATGCCGCGCAATTTTAACGTGAAAGTCGATCCCAGTGGATTAGACACGGGTGTGCACACTTCCACGTAAGTCTTTTAAAACCACGTTTGGCAATATTTGTAAGGTGCTTTGCCGGCCAACGAACTAATACTGTTATACCTATCTTACGACCTACTTGCATTTGTACAGTGTACGGGCTTACGATTCGAAAAACACTGAGAAAGGACCCGTGTTCACGTTTGAAGTCACTATTGTTCGGCCGCTAAAAGTGAGGAATAATTCTAGTTGGTTGACTTTCGATGATATCGAATTCAACACGAACTCGTTTATAAAAAGGCATTTTATATTAGTGCCCAGCAAGGTCACGTGGGCATGTGAGTGACACTTATAATTTGGTTTCAAAACTAAAGAAATAAAACTGCATATGTTTCGTTTATAAAACTATGTTTGTGTTGTTTTTTGATTTCAAGCTATCCATATAAAACATCTCGATGCCGACGTGAACGCCAATTTTTGTTTACACACTGTTCAACTTCTGCCCCAAAAATCGTGTAAACACATGGAATATTGTAAGATGTTTAGCATGAAAGCTAACCATTTTCAAGCGCATTTTCCTGTCGAGGTATGTTAACCCTTTAACTAATCACATCCACGTTAATGGTTAAGACGCGTTTTTTGTAATTTATTTTTACAAACATTATAAACGCTTATTGATCGGACCGAAAAATTCTCGTTTATCTGTAATACGAAAGAAAAAAAAAAATCTTCCCACAGCAAATTTAGTCTTCGGCTTGACGCCGCTTGTTTTTCACGATCCTTAACGACACCCCAGTGGGACAGTCGATTAGTAACGTGATTCGTTAAAATAGTTTGTCACATATACAGACGATGGAACTCGATTTTCTGTAGTAGGTGTTTTAGACAGATTATTTTTTTGGTTTTCCAAGGAGTTTTCAAAATAATTGGGAAAAACCCGAAAAAAAATTATAGTTGAAACGGGCATTACCCGTTTCATTGTTTCATTTTGGTTTTTCAAATGCGAACCTATATTAAAAATTCCATAAATAGACGGAGGATTACTTTAATACATTTTGGTATTAAAATGTTTGATTTCCGTCAATCCATTGTCGAGATATTTAACTTTTAAGTTTAGGTAGGGGGAGAGTAGTGAACTACTAATAAAACGCCGCGCGCCGTGCCATCACACAAATCATACTCCTCTACTCTTCCCCTACCTAAACTTAAAAGTGGAAGATCTCGTTAAAGAGTTAACGGAAATTAAATATTATGATACCAACATTTATTTAAAGTAATACTCCGTCTATTTATGGAATTTTTAGTAAAGATTCGCATTTGAAAAACCAAAGTTGGTATCGCCACGGGATAGGTTCCCCTTAAATATTGTGAGAAATCTAAATATTCAAAAATATGGAATTTAACTGCACTTAAAAATTCCAAAAATTAGAATTTAAATATATGCAAAATTTAACCAAAAAAATGGAGTGAGTACGCTTAGTGATTCATCCTGTATAGGGAACACTAGAGAGTCTTGATAGCGAATACAAACTGAATTTAATTAAAAATGTAATATTTTTAACACCCATGAACAAACCGTTTCTTTTGTGGTAATATTGTCAGCAGACGACGACGCTTGGGCGTGATCGTCTCGATTGCAACGTTTGAACGGTGTTATTTTTAAAAATTATTCCTCTATAATAAGTTTCTCTGGGCTTTTTATAATGAAATAAATAATCCCCTCCATATTTCTTTGATAATTTTTTACGAAATCTAAAGGGTTAAAAACGCACAGCATAAGTTAAAAAATTATATATTAAACTTTTAGTTGAGAATAGATAATACATATTTTTCAATTTTTGTGTTACTCGATACATAATAAGTAATCAGACTTTAGATTAGTTATTGTTATGACAGATAATGCAATTTGATAGTAGGTACCAGGTACCTAATAATATTATAGTTATTGCGAATTGTATCAATATGACCGGTAAAATGAAATTCCGTTTGATAGGTACCTATCTAAGTACTCCGTACTCATTAAAGTCGTACAAATGTATAATTCTCCGAACTTTTTGTTGTTACCTAATATATTTTTCAAAATATTCGAAGAACAGCTGATAACTGATAACCACGAGACTATTATTTAGGCTTTCACTGGAAAAATATCAAATAGGTACCGACAAATGTTATGAACATTTTGAGCAAGTACTGAGTATCGTTATCAAATTATCCAATCACAAATTCTATTAAATTGATGTTTGCTTAAACCCTATTTTTCATGGAAAAATAAGTAATAACAAAATACCATATTTTTCGTATAGGAATCTATAGAGAACGCCATGAATTATGATTATACTACTTATTACTCCAATTCTAAAGTGATTTACATCAAAAACAATTTATAATAATTAATAAGTGTTCAGTGTCAGATTCAGAGAGTGGCGATGGGGGCATTTACCCCTTCCATTAAACACCAAACCATAGTACCCTACACCCTGCACCTCACCTTCTGTGTGTGACGCCCCTGCCGGAGATATTAAAATTCTGTTTGGTTTTTATATTACTCACTGGGATAAGGAGTACAAATATTTATACTTCAATTAATTTTGTATGTTTTGGTAAAAATTCAAAAAATAACTTTATTTTATTACTTTTGTAAAATCTGAAGATAACCATTACATACAATTATTCTTCTGAAAATGTTGACGTATCAACGGTTTATTTTTATTAAATTCATGATTTGTAGTAACTTTTTAAAGTCCATGAAAAAAATTATAGTCAATTAGTAATAGTCATAATCAATTATTTAATTTCATTACAGTTTTCTGCATAATTATAGGTACAATAGGTATTTCTGTGAACTTTAAGAGTTGATACGTTAACATTTTCAGAAGAATAACTCTATAAAAAATATTACAAAAACAATAAAATCAAAAGTTATTTTTCAAAAGATAAATAAATAATTGCAATATAAATATTTGTAGTCCGTATTCTATAAGTAATATATAAAGAAAACAGAATTTGATTATCATGATTATTTTCAGTGATATTACAATGGATATATCTTCGTAAGACACCAAATATAGAAAAAAAAAAATCATTTTGATTTTATTGTTAGTACAAATAAATTTATGAGGTATTGATCTGTGGTCCAGAATATATTATATAAAAAAAAAATTAAATTTATCTAAAACAATAGTAATGTATATAATTGTAATGTGGTAATTATGGGCTAGGCTTTTTCAAAAACTAAATTATTATTAAATTTATTTAATTCTGATATTGGGTTGAAGTATGGCCTTTGGGTTTTACTTTGTGCAAAAAAAAAAGAAAACATAATTTGTTTGGGTACCTATTATGTAATTAACTACCAATTTTGGATTAATTTTTAGATGAATAGGTTTGAAAATCGGATACCTACATGATCAAAAATCTCACCACCTCTTACTAATTAGGTTAGATTAGGTATTTTAACATTTTTTCCCAGTCTCAAAAGGTTAACCACGATATTTCAATGTTGAAAAAATGAAAAATTGTATAGAACATTAGGTTGCATATTTATTATTTGATATAATTATCTATCTAGTTAAACCTATACTTATTAGTCAATACTTTTACATTTAAAAGTCCTTAAATTTACATATTATTTATTTTAACAGGAAAATGTGGTAATGGAGTGTGCGTTGGCAAAGTATTGGTCTAGTGCAGCAAACACAAAACTGTCATACAAACTACAATTCAATGGAAATTTGCCTTCAACTAAAAGTCTAGCAATGTATCACGGTATGGGCTTACAGTCACTAACCTTGAAACCGGGCATAAAGAATGAAGAAATCTCTCCTGCAGTTTCCTTAAAACATCTAATTACTGTTCTTAAGTATGATAGTAAAAATAAAATCACACATATCATATTAAAACTAATACTTTCCTTGTTTTGTTTAACAAACGTTTATTACATCTTAATATAATATATATTTTAGACCGACTGATTCAAAAGTTGTAGCTTTGTCGGAAACTTTACCGCCTCAAATACCAATCTATTCACTTACTTTAACTTATACATTCTCCTTGTTGAAATCAACTGAAGCATACGCGACTTGTGGATTATTTGGTGAACTTTTGTACGAATGTGAATATGAATCCCAATTATGGATGTTATTTGATAACAATAAACAGTACATTACGGCCGGTGATGCATATTCAAGCAGAGTATAAATTTTAGTTTTATTATTTACTATAAATTACAAAATAGTTGAATGCATTTTTAAAATTATTATTATTACTTATCTTATAGCATGTATATAAATTAGACAAAGGAGACTATACTATTAAAATGCACGTACGACATGACCGGCGAGAACTATTAGAGAAAATTATAGATCTGCCAATACAATTGGTACAAAAATTGCAAAACCATTTAAGTGTAGATGTGTACACAAGTCATTATCAAGCTACGATTTATGGAAAAAAATTGCCAAATTTTCTCTTAACACCTAATAGTGATTTGGTTCATTTGTTTGTTGGATCAATTTCTAATGATAAGTGCGTGTGCCAATTTGAAAATATTTTTAATAATTAAGACTCGGAAGTTATTACACTAAAAAAGCATTAAAATAATTGTATTATTCAAAAATACCCAAAATTGCAATAAATTATTTTATTTATCAAAAATATAAAAATATTCCATGTTTTGGGGAAATTATTACTCGTGCATCGTTTTATCAAATAATATTTCCACCACTGCTATCACAATTGACAAAGCCAGAAACAACCATTAATTATTATATTATTCTGACATATTAATATATGACAAGGCCCCTGTCGTTATTTTATTTCTAATGTAAAAAAAAAATTAAATCAATATTTAAAAGTATCAAAAATTATATTATAAGTGAGGAAAATCAACAAAATTGCAATCAGATCAAAAAAAATGTAAAAAGTTGAACTAAAATTCTTTAGATTTTAATTTGTACTTGCATAGAACAAATTTAAAACTTACTTAGCAATAAATTCAAACAATAGAAAAAAGGTGCAAATGTAACAACTTCCGAGCCCTATTGATAATCTTACATATTGTCTTAATAATAAACTAATTTTTTTCTTAGAATTACTTCTTTAAAATTAACAGCTGGACAATGTTTGTCTGGTAATATAGTATTTGCCAAAGATGAAAATGGAAAGAAAGTTGTATGTACCATTAGTATACTATAGTTATTTATTATAATTTTGTATTAAATACTATTTCAAACAAATATGTATTGTATATTTAGGATACCTATGATTTCAAGTATTTTATAACAGATGCATCAAAAAATCAATCAAAAAATGTACCAAAATTAGTAGATGAAAATAAGACAAAATTGGACGAATTCAATGAAGTGATGTGTGAAACCAAATCAAATTGGTTGACAAAATTAGGTAATTACCTACTAATACTCATTTTTGAATACAATATGTTATGTTCAACTATAATGTGTAGAATGTATATGACAATACTATGGAGTATGGGTCATTTAACATATTATAATAAATAATTAAATTAAATTAAATTATTTTAAATTTAAAATTGTTTAGAGTATGGTGCTGATTCTAAAAAACTGTATGATGAATTATGTGAAGAATTTGGGAATAAAAACTCTTCCGTTCATATATCATGGATACAGTGTATTGAACCTGAAGATAAAAAAAAATTTCCAAATGTTTTAATTTTGCAAGACTTAGACATAGAAAAATTAAAATGTTTAGTTGTTGCTGCTGATTGTGTTTTGTCCATGATTGATCAAAAAGATCTCCTTGCATTTTATGGAATTAGATCTGATCAAAGACCTGAAGCAGCTAAACTAAAGACGTAATAATTTAAAAATTTGTTAAAATAAAATTATATGAATTTATTGGAATATTTCAGAGTTAATGACCGATTAAAGGCCAATGTGATTGAAGCACTTTGTCGCAAAGGTGCTGCGTTGTGTCAATTATACTATTTTCATCATATAATCAACAAAGAAGAAGATGAAGATAGTAAAGCTCTTAAATCTATTGATGAAATATGGGTAAAAATTACATTTTATATCTCTCCAGATTCTGATTTAAAGGTTTGTCAAAATATTTTAATATTAGTGCAGAATTTTTAATTTGGTTCTAAATTTGTTATTTTTTATTAGAATTTCAATTATTTCAATATTTGGTATGCAGTTGTTCATGATCATTATGGTCGTATGATGAAAATCCTTTTAAAAATGTTGGATGATAAGAACATTAAAGAAGTTGAAAGCTGTTTGCTGTGGACTGTGAAAGCTAAATTTGATCCAGTTGAATCCAAACACTTGACAGACTCTATTTCAAATGCACTGATTGTGCATTATCCGAAAAATTACCGTCTATTTTAATAACCTAGGCTTACAATCTACAGTTTACTGTAAGAATTTACAATCTCAAAATGATTTTATTGTCATGAATGAACAGTTCTATGAAAACATTTTGTTTTTATATCAGTTATAAATAAGAACTTCAAAAATAATTCCGTATCAATTTACATAAGTTTTGTAGATGATTTATAATTATAGATCACCTTTAAATGTAATATTTTTCATTTTTAAAAACATTCTTAATTCTTAGTTAATATTTATTTATATTTTTGAATAATTTATCCTATTAAGACATAAATTTGAAAAAGGTGCCACATTTGGAACAAAGAAGACGTTTGAAGGCCTAAAATCATTTATAATAATTGATATTTAAGTTGGTGCCAGAATTTAAATTGTTGAAAAAATTGCTTGCTTACTACTAAATTTTTGAATTTGCAAGTTTTGTTTATGATTTATATATAAATTATGCATCAAAATTTAGAGTTTTTTAAATTCAAATTTTGATGAAATATTTAAAAATCATAATTTTAACAAACTACTTTTAGTTTATTTTCCATTTATATGAAGAAATCTATTTTGGCTTGACAAATGTGCTCAACAATTTGATATAAGATTTATCACAAGGTGTACTAGATAGTAAAAGATATAAGTTGAACTTAATTTATTTTTAAAGCATTGTATTAAAATGTATGATAACATTTGTTATTTATTTTTTAGTTACATAGTAACACAATTTTTATTTTTGATTTATGAAAATGTGTTTAATCAAACTCTGGTCAGAGTCGTTCGCAATGATTCAGCATTGCACACAATGTATAAATTAAATTACTCTATATATCCTACTTTCTAATACTCCCTCATACAACATCTAAACTAATATATGGTGAAAAAGTAGATAGTGTAACAATAAAAGCTAAGTAAATGCAGTCCTTAAGTAAAAAAGTTAGCATGTCTAACATTACAGTAAAATTATGAATAACTATTTTCAAAACCTGACTTTGAACATATATTGTTTATTATATTTTACCATAGACAAATAATTT
Source organism: Cinara cedri (assembly GCA_902439185.1). Classification (NCBI taxonomy): domain Eukaryota; kingdom Metazoa; phylum Arthropoda; class Insecta; order Hemiptera; family Aphididae; genus Cinara; species Cinara cedri. The sequence continues at coordinate 1,137,155 of CABPRJ010001895.1, forward strand.
ATTGTAATGTAATTAATCTATAAATATATCCTTAAATGGCAAAATATTCTTCATTACCAATGATAAAACATATTCTTTTGAATTTACATATACATTTCTCCATAGAAAAAATGCAATATAATTTAAAAATTAATTATCAAATGAAAATAATTATTAGCCATGAAAAAATAATGCAATTTAAATTACAAGTGAAATTAGATTATAATGGATAATAATAACATTCAAAATAAATCATCAGTTTTTAAAATAGAACAATTTTAAATTTGTCGAAGAAATACTTGTATTTAATAAATTATTTGTATTAGAACTTAACAGATTAAGTATAAATTACAAAACATGTATTAATTATTAACTTAAGAAGTAATTTTTTCCAATGTATCAGCATATTGGAAATCTGGACAGTTTTCGTATTCACACATGTCTAGTGCTACTTCACAACTTTCTTTGACTACTACTTTTTGGTCACTTAAGTACTGTTTTAATATATCATAACATTCAACTGTGGCAATTGCACCTAATGCTTCAGCACATTCATGTCTAACCATATCATTTTGAGTTTCATCTATTAATGATTCTTTTAAATATTGTACACTAAGTGGTGATTGTAATTGTCCCAAAACAAATGCTATTTCATGTTTAAACAAAGCGCTTCCGCGTGACAGTGCTAAAACAAAGCATAGTTATTATTATTAATTATTTGTTTGTTTATAACAATGTATAGTATATTATTTACCTTTAGAAAGTATAATAATACTTTCGGGTGATGCAATATCCCGTAGTGAAAACATTGCTTTATATCTATTAAATAGAGTTTCATTTTCATCATTAAGAATTTTTTCAAGTTCTTCAAGACTTTTAATTTGTGAAGGAGGAGCTGGATCTACAGATCCATATATATTTTCAACATTAGCTTCACTTTTAGGTAATACTAGTCGTCCTAAGGCTAACTGGCAGGTCTCTGCTAGCTCAATAACCGGGTCATTTTTATATTCTTCTAAAATTGGTATTACATCTTCTTTACCAATTGCTCCAAGTGCCTCAGCTAAAAGTAAAAATAAAAACTATGTAGTTACATAATACATGTAGATAAATATTTAATTGCCCGTTTATTAAAATCATATTAGTTCCTGTTGCTAAGAATAAACACTTAATATGCATAAATATGAAAACTTTTAATGTTTTCAAACAATGGAATTATTATACAATCATCAAATGAAGCTATCCAATGGCTGAACAAACTGGAAATTGACTTATGATGGCTAAGATGGAGAACAACCAAAACATTACCACTTTTATTTTAACCTTAATCTAATTTTAATTTTAACTTTTACTATATTTGAATCTACTGTAAGGACATACGATACTATATATATTATATGATTAAATACCTATTTGTATTTTTAAATCACATATAATATTAATGCAAAACATTTATCATATAATGTCTATATAAATATTTAAAAAAAAACCAATGCCATTATATTAAATTCAATAATCATACCTGCTTCATGTCGAACCATAGGCTCTTGTTTTTCATCCTTAAGTACTTGAACCAAATATGGAATAGCATATTCATCTCTCATTTGTCCAAGACAGTAGGCCAATTCGTGCTTTAGCAAACATGAATCGTCAATGAAACATTTGGCGATATTTTCAATGGCCAAATTACCACCCATATTTTTTAAAGTAAAGAGTGCTCGGAACCGTTCTTTCATGGGTAAGGTTGTGTCTGCCAACACAATACCTATGCGATTAATGGATTCTTCAGAAGCATTGACGACCATTATGAATGAAATAAATATAATATTTAAGAATTGGTTACGAAAAAAATTTAACTAAATGTGAGGAATGTGAGATATATTTTGTGGTTGGGCTTTACAACAATTACTACTTAGTAGTTACTTTTAAATCCGAATTCGTGGATATTATTAATTTAATGTAGTGGCTACATTAAATTAATAAAAAAAAAATGAACACTTCGATTTCGAAAATATGATAATATCTCATCATCCGGTAATCAATCGTGTTATCAATCATATTGACGTGTTGTCAAAAAATGGAATTTCCCTTTCTTGAAAATTAATCTCTATCGCCATGTTGGTAATATTCGCCCATTGATTTTATTTCTCATTTTCTCATTTATATTAGTTTTATTTATGGATACAAAACATACATTCAAACGTTATTGATCCGAATTGTATTTGAATTGTTTTTGAAAAGAAGTAAGGCCGATTATTATTTGAATGAATTATTTTTAAGTGTAAATATTTACAACTTCTACAACTTTCAAATATTAAATTTTGGGTGTGTCCGTCTCATATCAGTTCAGATGTTATCGAAAACAAATGATCATACTGTTAACAAAATATAAGTAACAAGGTCTCTTTCGGTTAAGGCGTGTTCCAGTCCTCAAACTGTCTATTTTAATTAATAGAATTATTCACTTCAAAGTTAATTTTTCTACCTAAAAGTAAGTATTAATCTATTATTTTATTCTTCTTTACCCGATACGTTTTACCCAATCATTTGTAGGTACACAAATTATGGATTATTTTATCTGATATTTTCTATATAGACCCTGCCCTTTTTTTCTGATCAATTTTATTAATGTATATGTGCAATTATTTTTAAAAACCGTATGCATTCTTAATTTTCATACAACTCAGTAATATGTCGGAATACTGGCTGATATCAGCTCCTGGAGACAAGACTTGCCAACAGACATGGGAAACCCTCAACAATGTTACTAGCAAGCAAAATAGTCTGTCCATCAATTACAAATTTCATATACCGGACCTGAAAGTGGGCACATTGGATCAGCTAGTTGGATTGTCTGATGATTTGGGAAAATTGGACAGTTTTGTTGATCAGGTGACCCATAAAGTGGCATCCTACTTGGGTGAGGTATTGGAAGATCAGCGAGACAAGTTGCAGGAGAACTTGATGGCTAATAATGGTATGTATCATCTAGAATGGTTTTTTTTTAATCCATTGAATAACAATGATAAAAACCCAATGTAGCTCAAGTGACTTGTCTCTGTAGTGTACCTACCTGTCCTATTTACTTTTTGAAACATTATTATTTATTTCCTGGATTTTTATTTGGTCATTTTAGTTAAGTTTTTCCTTTACCCTTGCATCCATGTGTCAATATAAATATATATTTAATTTGTATTCTAATTTATCTGTCATTCATAATGGAAAAACATTATAAGCTAAAAAGGCCAAAGAAAAAAAATAAAAAAATATATATATATATATATATATTTAAAAAAATAATAAAATAAAAATGCACTATATTTTATTATATTTGGTTCTATTATTATAAGTCATATGCATTGACAATGTGACTTAAGTATACCTACTTTATTTTTTAATGGCAAGCCAAAATGAAGAACTAATTAATGCATTTTATAGATGGTTGCGTCTGCGTGTGTGAGTGTTCACAGTTTATTTTTCCTATATTGTGATAATAATATTATAGATGTAAATTTTTAGAGCACAAATTCTAAAATATAATACTCGATATTCTATCAATTTTATCAAAGTTTTTTATAGTATTTTATTAATTTAAAATTTTTTGGGAACCTCAATACTTGTATTATATTTTCATCAATTATAACATGTTGTTTTTACTTCTTATTTCTAACAGTTACTACATAGTTCCTATAATTTTAATAGTGTTAATATCACATTTTTTTAAAATTAACATTGTTAAATGTATTGGTTCCATATATTATTTTTATTTTTCTGTTATGTAGTGTATGTAATTGGTAGTTCTTCTTTTGGTGGACCAAGATACAAACGTATATTTATATTTTAAATTAATTAGGTATATTTTGATTTTAAATTATAATGTCCTATTAAAAAGTGGAAGCATATTTATATATTAAACAATTTGTTACACATTAATTTTTCAAGCAACCCTTTTCTATATATTTTATGATCTGCAAAATTAATAATTAACCATCTAGCTATATTCAATTTGATAGATATGAAAAAAGTACTTTTTATAAATAATATTCATTGATATTACTGAGCACGGCTATTAAAACATTTAGATTACTTAATTAAATTAAATAGTAAATATTATTAACAACTAATAGTAATTAAAATTTTCAATTTAAATGCCATAAATATTTTACTCAAACTAAAATTTCGGATATAAATGTTGCTTAGTTTAGAAACCTAAACAATAACTTCTTAATTTTCTACTTTAAAATATATATCATGTATTTCATAAACTCTAGTGAGTAAATCTAGATAGAAATTTAGAGAAAGGCCCATTTATATTATGATTGGTCTACACATAGTGCCATGTAGCCATATTAAGTTAGTGAGATAGGCCTATGACTTTTTTTCTGTTGGCGATTGCAAAAAGTAAAAGCTTTGTTATGGGTTTGTTGTGTGTGGCGTTGGACACAGCATTGTCTTGAGAGTCGTGGGCCGTGTGCTGGGAAGAGCCCGTCTTGAGCTATTCAAAGTCCAGATGGCCGACAGGCGTGTGTCTAACGTCCCAAGGTAAGCGGCTGCTTTTAGTAGGATGCTTCATGCAGTGTTGGCTTGTGGTTTCATTTTTCAAATTGTAGTTTCCTTATTATTTTTGAATGTTTTCTTCTGAAGTTAGCATTGTTACATTTTATGTATTTGATACTTGTGTTCAATAAAAATACACTTTTACATTAACTTAATTGAAAAACTCAGTTAAATTGATATTTTTTGGTAATGGTACATAATTATGTACAAATAATTAATATAACATACACCTCAGACACAATAATTATTAACTGTTATAACAAATATAAATTGATTTAAATAAAATTAATAAAAAAATAATATATAAATTAGTAGATATTTATGAATAAAAATAAAATGTTTTTTTTATAAAATTAATGATTTAATTTTAATACATTATTTGGTTTTTCTTTGTATTCACTTGTTTTTATTAATTATAACCAGTGATTGGAAATAGTGCGCTATCTTTTTCTTGTAATACTGGTGGTGTACAATTTTTTTTTTTTTGAGAAGTAACATAAAGCGTGATATTGTTACATTTTTCATAGGAAAACTGCAAAATTCACTATTTTAACACTAATTTTTACCAAAATAAAATTGTGAATTTGTTGTTATATTATGGTTTTATTTTAATTTATAGTAAAATAAAATATATAACTAGTTTATTTTTCTTTTATTGGAGACTTTAAATTTAAATAAATTTTTATTATATTATATTGTAAGAATTAATACTTAGGGTACTAAATTTTATAAGATAGATAAAAATTGTAGATTAAATAAAAAAAGTTTTCTTATATAAATCTAAAAAAAGTAGTGCACCACTTTAAAAAAAATAGCAATGATTGTAGGGAGCATCTTAAAAAAAAATGAAGTGATAGTGGCAGCACACTACATTCAACCACTGATTATATCTGTACTGTCATAGAATATTTTTATTTAATGAACAGTGCTTTAATGTGCAAAATATATTGTAGAAATGTAATTTTAAATTCTTAACAGATAACAGAAAAACCAATAATAATAATAATTTATAATATTTTAAGTTTGTACATTAATTGTATTACAGAATAAATAACAGATTTCATTTTAATTTCACAAGATTTATAATATATTAGTTTTAACTACCTAATAGTATATTAGTTACAGTATGAATTGTAATCTATGTTTATGTACTAAATTTAACAATAAAAATATGTAATTATTTTTATAAAATGCTATAATTTTTTTTTTTTTGACTTTATAAAAATGTTTTAAAAAGTAATGCTTATTTTATTTATACAACTGAAAATTGATTATACTATTGAGTATACAAAATAATTAAAACTTTTTAAATCACATACATTATAATTAGTGTAATGTTTGCAATATAATTATGTTACAGTATTTGTAACTTTTGTTTAAATTTGTTTTATAGTTATCTATGTTTAAAGATTATGATTACATTATAATATATATATATTTTTTTTAATTTTTGAATACAACTATTTGCCAAAAAAGTAAATAGTGCCCATAAATAATTTATGTTATTTTAATTTCTTTATGGATAAAAAAAAAACCAAAGAAGAATATTGATAAAATTATTTCTTTACTTTGTTGATCTATCGAAATTAATTTTCGTTCTGACGCAACTGTAGACACATCTAAATAAGTATCTAATACTTTTAATGCAAGAAAGGCAATAAATTAATTCAAAATAAATATAAATATAAATATTGCAACATTTTTTTCTTAATAAGTAGTATATAAATTAAAAATATATTTTACAACATAAATATAATCATATATTTTAATTTTGTTTCCATTTAACATAAGTTTTAATTTGTTGTGTTAATAAATGCTAATTTAAATTGATTGTTTTTATTTTTAATGTGGTTAGTTAAATTAATTAAATTTGCAATCTTTTTTTTCTCAACAATAATGCTTAAATTATTTAGCAGCTAAGTATTAATGTGTTATATAATTTATAGAAAACACTGTCTGTGATTTCATAGTTTTACTAAATAATTTTGAAGAAAAACAGTTTATCATTTTAATTATTTAAATAACCTATGTATCTTTAACTGGGTCCACACCTAAGCATATGTGCGAGTGCATTGTAATTAAAATCACAATTTTGTGTACCAGATTGGTTGTATGGAAATTGTGGACTGTGATCAATATTCAACTCATTATTTTGTGTCCGTCAGAAGTTGGTCTCCTATAAAAATAAAAGGAATTAAATGTACGACACACTGGACTCGTAGATGAATTGAAACATACATGAGCATTTATTCGAAATAGAATGCAATGTATGCTCAGGTGTGGACCCAGCTTTAGTACATAAATCTTAAAATAGAGCCAGGTTTATAACTTACCATAAACATCCATAATTACAAATATTGTTAATTATAAATTTGTAAATAGATTAATATATTTTAAAACTAATTTTAAAGCAATACATACCTTTATTTTTATATCTTGAGAATTTACACCAAGTTATGTTTATATGAGACTATGGAACATACTTTGGTATAAATTGGTATATGAAATACATTTTTTTCTTTACTCTTTAAATAAAATGTAATAACGTGTTTTTGAATTAATTTATTATTAAATTAAAATTAATGTTCAAGTTATATTTTTAAATAAAGCAGCTTTATTGCTACAATTTATTAGTAGGTACCTACATCATATTTTAATATGCACAATAGGCTTTTGCACATAATCATTTGTATTTCACAAAGGTTTTGTTTTTTTAATATACATTGTTTGACACGTGATTTTTTTTTTGCCTTGATTTTATTTTATGTAAACATAGTTTTTAATTTTATTTTTAATGGTAATATTGAACAAAAATGTATTTTATGAGTATTAGAATTCCTATTCAATATAACAGTTAATATCTACTGCTAGTATTCATAAACATTTTATTATTATATTTTATTTATTTTATTGATTGGAAATATTATGCCAGTTCTTTGAGAGTTGTAGTAATTTTTTACAAATAAATGTGATAAACTTTTCTTCTAAAAATTAATTTTAAATTTACAAATAAATACTGTATAAAATAAAAATAAAAAATTATTGTAACACTTTGGTGTATCTGAATCAGGGCATGGAACAGTTTTTATTTTTTTTTATTTATTGTTTATTTACTGTTCAATATATACTATTTTTGATCTTATTTTCTTTAAATGTAAAATTAAAAAACTCATATTTTATACTTCTAATTACTGGACATTTTCTTTTATTTATTAAAATGGGAAAGTATGACTTTACATGAAATATAAGTTAGACATTGAGTACGGTACTTTTTTTTAATATAAACAATGATTGATCACCATGTGTTATATAGTTTTATTAATTTTGTATGTAAATTAAAATGAAAGTTGATGTTTATTATTCAATATGTACATATATAAAATAAAAATATATGTTTAATTGTTTCTTAGGTATTGTCAAATTGATTTGGCATTGGCATTATTAAACAACAAAAATAAGAAATGTTTAAATACGCTACATTATTTTAATTTTTTTTTTTTCATTGTTACGATTTGTGTCTGTTTCATGCTCTGCATCAGTTGATTATGTTGAAAAAATAACATGTAGTGAATATCACTTACAGTTGAGTACAAATTATCATTGTTTTAGGAGACCTCGCCGTTTACTTAACTCATTTCCAGTGGGACATGGCTAAATATCCAATTAAACAATCGTTGCGTAATATAGCTGACATAATCAGTAAACAGGTAGGCCAAATCGATGCAGATCTTAAAACGAAGTCATCGGTGTACAATAATCTTAAGAGCAGCTTACAAAACATGGAAAAAAAACAAACTGGTAGTTTATTAACAAGAAATTTGGCTGATCTTGTGCGCAAGGAACATTTTATTCAGGATTCTGATTATCTTACCACATTGCTTGTTGTAGTGCCTAAGTAAATAAAACAAAATGTAATTTAATCCTTATCAATTGTAAATTTACACATGTTTTTCTTTTACCAGATCAGGATTTACTGATTGGAATACAAATTATGAGAAATTGACCGATATGATTGTACCTCGTTCTAGCCAATTAGTTAGCCAAGATAATGATTATGGATTATTTACAGTCACATTGTTCAAGAAAGTGGCTGAAGAATTTAAACATCATGCTAGGGAAAAAAAGTATGTTATTTTTTAATAATAATTGTATAACTGGTTGGCACTTTTGCAATGTACATAAATTTAAACAAAAATAATGAAAAAAAAGTTTAACAATAGTAGTCAACAACATCTAAACTAAATAAAATTTAATTTATCAAGCTATTTCAGTTTTATTTAAAATTTAAAAATAAAATAGTTTGTAAAATCATAAGAATATTAAATTTTGATTAAAATAAGAAATAGTAAAAACTCATAAATTTTTTTTTTTAATATTCACAATGTAGAATTAAATTCTAATTGTATTTAGTTGTAATATTTCTGTGCTAAATGTGTGTAGTATTATTTCTCTTTGAGTTATTTATGTCTTATATATGATATGTTGTTTTAAATGTTTTAATTTAAATAATTAATAGTTGAATTTTTGAGTATATGTTAAACTAAACTATGTATTGATTTATAATATCAAGTGGTTTTTTTAGGTTTATCGTGCGTGAGTTCACTTATAATGAGGTTGAACTTGCTGCTGGTAAAAATGAAATTTCGAAACTAGTAACCGACAAGAAAAAGCAATTTGTAAGTACTTAAATCAACTTTTTGAACATTCACTAAATCTTATTTATTACTACTTTGCACAGGGCCCATTAGTACGATGGTTGAAAGTCAATTTCAGTGAATGTTTTTGTGCTTGGATACATGTGAAAGCTCTCCGTGTATTTGTTGAGTCTGTATTAAGGTAAGGTTTAGTTAAATATCATCATAACATGATGAACATTTATTATTTTTCTACTGTTAGATATGGCCTGCCTGTTAATTTTCAAGCTATGTTGTTGCATCCAAATAAAAAAAATACTAAACGGCTTAGAGATGTTTTGCATCAATTATATGGACATTTGGACAGTAGTGCTCAACAAGGTGGCGCAACCGGTGCACACGATGTATGTATTTATAATATATGTCAGTATAATGTTAATGATCCATTAATACTTTTTTATGGATTTTAGAGTGTTGATATACCTGGACTTGGTTTTGGTCAAGCTGAATATTTCCCATATGTTTATTACAAAATCAATATTGATATGGTTGATACCAAAGCGTAAGATTTAGTGTTGAATCAAAATCACCCCATCGTTTAATGTTTTAAAATATAAAATATATATGTATATATTATATATATATTTTTAATTTGCACAAAATTGAAATAACCATAATTGAATCATTTTGCTGTCGGAAGACTTGTAATCATATTATTACAATATTTTCCATCCATTCGATTTCATTATATATATTTAGCTTATCTATACATTCCTTTACCATGCTATTAATCTTTTAATTATTATTTTTGAAAGCAATATTTTCTAAACATGTTTTAATACCGTTACGTTATTTGTTGTTTTTGAGTTGTTGGAAAATAATATTTTATTTTATTGAATTTTAAAAAAAAAAAATATTATTTATTTTAATAAGTAAATAGGTTGATAGAACTTAAATATTTTAATTATTATACCATACAAATTATTGTAATTTGGAATTGTATTGTAAATATCCCATTTATTATCCTTTAGTAGTACTGTCATAGAGATTACTCTGAATTTATTTGGAGACTGTACACTCTTTGTAACTTAAAATTATATTTAGAATAAGATAAATTGAGGGCTTCAGAGGCATAGTTGACCATTTGAGTTGTATAAATTTGTTTTGCCTAGATGTGTTAAACAAGACCATACAATTTGTTTGTATTAATCATTGAAAGAAATTTATAGAATAAAAATGAAGTGTATGTTTTATGTACACAGTATTAAAATTATTTTATATGTTTTTTTTCATTGGTTCATTTACATGTTATTTTAAAATTGACCGAGTGTCAATACAACTAAGTTTATAGGTATAAAATAAAATGTCTTATTTGCTTTCATTTTTCTTATACATTTAAATAATATAATTAATTTTGATTATTCAAGTAAACTTGGTAGTTTTTTTAATGTTCAATTTACTATTTTATTAATATTTAGGTTAAATTGTGCATTTTTCAAAATTTAACTGTACTCATTATATTATCTATAATATATAAACACAATTTAATAATAATAAGTTAACAATTTACAATTTTTACTTCTTTTAATTTGTAAAAACAAATATCTATTTATGTATTATGGCAAATAATAGTTTTACACATGAACAATTTATCTTTAAAAATAACATGAATGTTTCTTTTTGAGGTGTGTTTAGACTAAGTTACTAACAGGAACAAATTTTAAATGAAAATATGGTTGTACTGTGTTTACATTGTTCATATTGTTATGTCCACTTGTGGCTTATGTATACTGAATGGAAAGTTTATTTGACTTTATGACAGTGGTTCTCAACTAGGGTGATATGAAAATCATTGGGGAAAAGGAAAAAAAAAAGAAAACTTTTAATGTTTAGAATAAAATTGTGTTATTTCCATCGTTGTCATGTAACCACTAACACCATCCAAACAACGTAACATTCCCTTTTCATCACTCACTTTTTAACAATAGTACAGCTTCTTGAATATCCTATAATTTCAATGGATTGGTAGGGCAACTCAGTGTTGGATTATTGTCGATAAGAGTGACATGAATTAATAAAGATTGAGGACCACTGGTTTATGAGTTTTACGCTCTTTGAGTGAACAGAACTGAACAAATTTGTGTTTACACAGACCATTTACATTGGTTCGTTCACATTCATTCATTCATGTTCGAATCATACTCTATATGCACCATTAATATAAATTTTGTATTAGATTAAATATAATAATAACTGTTATTGCTTCTGAATCCCTCTTGGCTCTATCATTATTGATCATAAGTGATTGTTTTTATTATTTAATGTGGGTTCATTAAACTATAGATGCATAATAAAAAAAACATTCCTTTGAGTTGTATCTCATTAATGAAATTACTAGAATTTAGTAGTCTAGTAACATGATATTTTTTAAAATATGGTTAGTGATTTTTGTTGAATTGTGTATAATAAAAATATTTAAAAAAAAAAATTGCTTATGATAGTTGAACAAAATCCTTGGATTATTTTTTGAGTAAGATTTATTGTTTAAATGAATAAGTATTTAAAATTGTACACAAAATATTAAAACAAATTTTGACATTGAGCATTGTTGTATTTAAAATATTGTAGTTAAAAAAAATTATTGCTGCTACATTTGATTAAATATAAAATGTCGAGTTCAATTACTCTGCACGCTTTCTTGAATGAGACACTAAAATCAGTAAAAAAAAAAAAAAATTAATACATTGGTATACATAATATTTATAATACTAATAACTAGACTAAGGGACTTCTTGCTTTAAAAACCAACCAAATATGCACTAAATATTTTTTCCATTGTTAAAAATGTTTGTGTTAAATAATTTGAGTTATTGGTACCAAACTGTTTTATAATAGTTTATTTGATTTTGCTATGGAACATTAATGTATATAAATTAATAAAAATGTAAACCAAAAAAAATGCATGCATAATATGTGGCATACTATAATGATATATACAATATGGTATATATCATAATATAATATTATTTACACTACATTTTATTATAGTGGACACCACTTAATAAGTTAATTTAGATTAATACAAAATAGTATGTATAACAATTAAATATTTCAACACAATAATGAAAACTGGACAACACCACTCTACTTTTTTTCCCTTTCTTTCTCATAAAAGACTCCTCGATTCATTCGGCCACCGGATCCTGTCTTGGTGACTCGTTATCTTTTTCATCTTCCTGCGAGTGCGTGTTGTTCCGGCTTCTAACTTTCCGGCATCATCATTTTTAACTAAATCAAGTGTTTATTTTATCATTCCTACTTCCTATTCTCATCAACACAATGAATAAACATAATTATACCTGTATTCAAAATCAACATGATACTCCATTCAGGATAGGTAAGTATACCTATATTATTGTTACCATTCATAGTTTATATTTTATATTAATTGTTTCCTACTGTTGTAGGTTAGTTTAACATTAGTCATACATTCAGTTGCTTTGTATCCCATTATTCACCTTATTACAATACTATAAAATAAAATATTGTTAAAATATGCTCAAAAAAAGCGAAAACTAAAGTATGCAAAATAAAAATTTGGGATTTAGATTCCTTAAATGATAAATAGTATTTAGGTTTGATTCTACTACTTTTCTAATAATCGTTTAATACTTATTTTCAAAAGTAATTTGCAAATACTAGTGTCACTAACTCTACTATGGAATTTTAGATAGTGTTAAGTAGAAAAAAAATAAAATAAACTAATGGTTATTTTTTGAAGGTTACTATTCTGAGATAAATTTGAAAAATGTTTGACTGTGTTAATATATTACAAATAAAATTAGGATACAGTGATTAAATATAAATTTGATTTTTTACTGAAATTGTTTTAATACAGTATGTCAATCAATGCTTCAAAATAAATATATTATTTATTTTATTCAATGTAATATGTTTTGCTGAAGTTGGGGTTTAAGGTTAATGTACGTACATTTTGATGGCAAAAGCATCATTGGTTTTCTCTACTTTTATTACTATAAAGTTCATCCTTGGATATTTTAGTTTGTTACTTTTTAATATTATAATAAAGACGTAATAACTCCAAAAGTAATCAAAGAATTTATAGCATGTACTAAAAATGTTACTATTTATGTTTCTTTTTATATTGGATAGTGATAGTTATATATAAGGATAATCAAAAGTTAATTGTTTCCTTACATTTAGTTCATCGATTTCAATATCCCAATGCTTTTCAGCAATTTTTGGAATAACTTCGATAAATAGTTGTGTAATTTTTTTGACGTTTTCTTTAAAAACTTTGATAACGTTGGCAACATTAACTTTCTCTGTGGCTTCTCTCCAACAGTCAAAGTCTGTGGCCATAGCTACTGTGGCATATAATAAGCCCGCCTCTTTAGCCAATACAACCTAGAATTTAAATTGTATTAATGTGGTACAAATAATAGAAGTTTTGATCATATGCATTACTTCTGGAATAAGTGTCATGTTGACTAAATCAGCATTCCATAATCGATACAGATTACTTTCAGCTTTTGTTGAAAATCTAGGTCCTTCAATAACTACAGCTGTACCTGTATGATGCACATGAATGCCGAGACTTTGGGCAGTCTCAATAATAATAGATCTAAGTTCTGGACTAAACGGTGGCTCAATAGGTAAGTGAACAACTTTATCATCCTTATCAAACATTGTTAATTTTCGATTTTTAGTCCTAAGAAAATTGTATTCATCAAATACTTACATGTTACATATTTTAAATAAAAATATTTAAGTGACTTACATATCAATGAAAGAGTCCAAAATGACCAAATCGCCAGGCTTGATTTCTTCTTTTAGAGAACCGGTTGCTGATGATGCAATAATATGTGTACATCCCAGATGTTTTAAAGCCCAAATATTGGCACGATAATTTATATTAGTTGGGCTAATTGAATGCTTGCGTCCATGTCTATAAGTTACAGTAAATAGTATAGTTTAAGTCGGAGAAATATGTGTATAACCATTGTATAACTAATAATTATGAACAGTAACCTGGCTAGTAGAACACAGTCAACACCGTTGAGCTTGCCACAGATAAGTGAGTCTGATGGATCGCCATAAGGAGTTATTATTTTTTGTTCAGTCGAATCTTTAAAAATGTTTGGATCGTCTAGTCCTGATCCACCAATGATACCTATCTGAATACATTTGTCAATAAAAATTGTATTGGGTTAACTACCTATTACATGTACAATTTTTACTTACCTTTACTGTGTATTTCATATTTAAAATTTCTTTTAGATTTTTTTGTGTAGTAGATTTATAGCACTGAATTTAAAAATGGAAGAATTAAATGTGCTCGATCAAACTATAATTAACCATTTATTGAATTAGTTAGTTTGTTTTAACAAATAGACAGATAAGTAACGGTGAATTTCAAGGTGTTTTAACTCTACTCTGATGTAATGTGTATAATTAAATATACTAATGTGTATTTAGATTAAATAAAACCAAATAATTCAAGGAATTTTAGATAAACCCGTAAACTATCAATTAAACCGACAATTGATAACAACATAATTCCTTCGGTGTTGACGGTATCAGTAAATAAACAACACGTTGAATTTGTAATTATTGAGAGCTAATAGGCTTATATAGACCTATGAATCATGAATAATTACAAAGTATAATAATATACTATATTAAAGATTTTTGTCATTTTTTGTCCGAATCAATTTTATGTGAATTTAGAATTCATAAAAATGTTCGTTTAGGACAAAAATTCATAAAACATTGGAAAACAGGTAGGTATTATACCGTATAAGTACAACATTCTAATCACGGGGTTGGCATGTTGGGTGTCGTACCGGTTTTCAAATTTGCTGGTTTAATACGATAATACTATAGTATTATACGTAACAATAAAAATAACTATACGGTTAATTAATAATACGATTCTGTTATGTTGATAATTTGAAGGTATTCGATTTATAACAGTAATTATTTAAAATTAAAATACCTATGTACTCTAATACAAGAATAGGTACGATCAGACACGTCCCTGAGGGGGCAATCTCGCCCCGCCCCCCCCTTAAGCAGTGTGATGTTCTTTTTTCTTGTACAAAATATACATAATTAATAAGTACAAATAAGTACAAATGCAACTGGTTCCAAATGTTATAAAGATGATTCTGGATCTTGGAAATACTTTGAAACAAGATACGCTATTGCGGCTCGCTAAATCACCGTTGTTTTTTTAGCGTTTTTTTGCGAGACAATCAATTTTATTTTTATTTTTTTTGCGTTTTTATTAGATTATGAGCACGGCGAGGAACGAGTTGGTGTAATTAATTTACTATCATGTGCGCGAATTTTTTTTATTGTGTAAACAGCTTCTATACCAGTAATCCTTGTTCTAATCAAAAAATGACGAGACTTTTTATTTTATCATTTTGTACCTCGAAGAGGTGAATTTTTTGATTTTCTTGGTAGTTTTCATAATATAATTGAGAAAATCGACAAATTTAAGACGGTAAAAGTTGCATTACTTTCAAAACAACTGCAACGTTGGAAAAGTTGATGACATTAATAGTTTCATTATTTCCGATTTTGTTGTTTTGTTGTAATTTGGTTAAAATAATTGTCAAGATCTGACATTTGCGAATTGTTTAAACAATTTTTAAGCCTTTTTTCAGTTTTCAAATTGGTTTTATGTGGATAAAATTGTTTGGCATAACTACTGAAATATTCGGGCATATTCAAACAGAATCAAAAGGACTGAGGATTTAACTGTGTTCTGTAGACATCGCGATATTCGATAACATAATAGATTGAACAATATTATATACATTTATTTTTTTATATAGGTACATTTTTTATTTGTATATTTATTTACTATATTTATTCACGAGCATTAACCATTTTAATAATTTTGTTATGTATAATATACGTTGTTATTATATTTTTTTCATCCGTTTTTTCATATAAGCGGCATTTGGTAGAAACGTTTCCCATGATTTACGAATCCATGGGGACCTTTGCCCCCAACACTCTCCATTATCTTGCTAATATTTTATTACCACTACAAGAGTAGTAGGTAAAAAATCAAAGTTTTTTTATCAAATTAAAATTCCATATTATGTGATCGAAAACATCATCAATTATTAAATCACCAGGAGTCAGTGTCAATACAAGTAGGTAGGTAAGTAGTTATCTATATTAAACTAATTTTGACATCACGAGAACTAACATAATTGTTCTAAATTTATAACTGTGTCCGTAATATTTCAATTGCGTTAAATAAATCAATTATTTTATTAGATACCTATTTATTTACCCACATAAATGATAATAGTCCATTATATGGGTAGTAAATAAAATAATAACGGTTAACCACCGTTGTTTTAGTTTAAAATGGAGACTTCTTGATAAACTCCTGAAAAGCTTCAGCAACAGATTTATCAATTTCAAATTTTTCTAAATTGATAGGATATCCTTTTTAAGTACCTAAATAAGACATTAGTATACTGCTAAATTTTTTCTTAGTTCATTGCGCCCAGTAATATCAATTTTCGAAGACTCCCCTCTTAAGGTCTTGATTTTAGAGATTATCTGGGTTATCTTCCTTAAATTTGTCGTTTTTTTACAATTAAATTAATATTAAAATGTCAATATTTTCTTTCAACAAATAAGATTCTTTCATATTAACGAATTTTATTTTTTAGGTAAACATAAAACTTTAAGATTAATTGGTTAAACTTACGTTTTTCTAATTACTAAACAATATTTATTATTACCTTAAGTAAAAAAATTGAAAATAAATTAAATAACAAATGACACAGTAATAGTGATATTGTTAATTTTGTTTCGAGTTCCATATTGAGCCGGGCGCCCCCTAGTTTTAAAACGGCTTGGTGCTCCCACGCTGGGCTAATGCCCCCTCTCCTCTTTACCATGGCTCTGATAATGACTAATGAAATATTCATAATGCTATTATTCCGACACCATATAACACAATATCACAACCAAAAAAAAAAAAGAAAAAAAAAGAGCTGTGTTAATGACTCAAAGTGTTAAATTAAAAGATGAACTCGAAAAATTATTTATACTTTCAAATCTATCGCTTGGCTAGCGATAAAATTATAATTTTGTATATTCCGTATACGTGCAACTCCAAAGGCCCTGGCAGAGGGTATTTTTGTTGCACGTGTCTATATTTGTTGTTTAGTAGGCGATGGGTTGAACAACGTGATGTTCGTGTTATTTTAGAAGTTTCTCTCAACTCGTTTAAGTTTTCTTTCTCGGAAATTATTTCCCCTTAGATTCGTTATCCGGAGTGATTGGAAGAGTCGTCATCGTACACGTACCAACGCACTCGGTACCGTATCATCTGTCGGCAAATTTATTTTTAAACTACCTACGAGAAGAATATATATTTATATGATTTTTTCACATAATTGATATCTTTTCAAATAGGTAGGTTGTTTTTGTTATACTGTATAGTCTGTAGTGCACATTATACTTGAACGCGATTGGTATCGTAGGTACCAAGATGATTAGAAAATATGTCTTTATCGTGTGTAGCGGAAGAGGATCACGCATAGTTTTAGATTTTTGAAACGCAATTCAATTTAATTTTATTTTACATGCAGGCAACTGATTTTCGTATTATTTTGGAAAAATTTTGCTTAGGTTTATTTATTTATTACTATGTATACAATATTAGCTGACCCGGTCAGCTTTGCTGTTATTAGATATTGCTGTTACCAGATCATTATGTATTATTGTCTTGTCCAATATACGTCGATGACGTTTTATGTGTTTTCACTTATTACCATAGTTACCCGCACAGTCCAGAGATCGCACTTCAATAATTAATTATAGAATTTTTTCCACGGGTTGTTCCACGGGTAACCCATAAATCAACAAGAATAATTACATTTATGTATTAAACATATCTAAAAACCGAATTTTAAGGCATGGTATTCAATAGGGTGTGAATTTCAATAGCTATAAACCTTCTTCAGATAACGCAGAACATTTTGTAAACATTCGCGTACAAATAAGTCCGGTAGTTTTTGAGTCTGTTAATCTTGTACAGATGACATCCATTTTCATACATTCATAGATATAGTATGATGAAATGTCGTATTTCCCGTAAAACCGATATTAAGGTAGTAAAAAGGTTACATAAACAGTTTGGTATCAAATAATTCAAGTTGTAAAAGTAACAGCAGTGTTGTATAAACATACATTTTAAAATATAAAGATAAGAGATAATTTTTAGATAAATAAAAATAATCAGGGTCATTTATCTAGATTAAATTAAAAAAAGATAGTTTTGTTTATTGCCAATCATAGAACAAAGTGCTAAACGTAGTGAAAGTTTATCAGATTTGGTACGCATCTAGATTTTTCATAAAGATTGTGTGATTGTTGTTATTTATTCAATAAAACCATTTTTTTTTTTTTGGAAATGTATTCTACTATTTTTTTTAAGGAGTGTTCAAAAACTAATTTTGGGATGGGCTTATAATATAAATAACTAAGAGGAATTTAAGTTATGTGTGTGTCGGTGCAATCTATCTACTTCGACCTCGGCGGACTGCAAGTCGGCCGATAGGTACGTGTTACCATTTGTTTTCGCGCTGGTCGATTACTATATAGCGGTTAGGTTCAGTTAGGTTCATTTCGCGGCACAAATATGTCGGCGGCGGTGAAAGGCCGGGGGCTGTTATCGACAGGCGTTGTTAAAATACTACACGGCGCGGCGGTGTGAACAAACTGACACGGCTATTATAATAACATGTTTCAAGTTCTATCCGCGTACCTTTAAAATACGCTTGAATAACAGATTTTAAAGTCGGAGCCCCCGGGGTGTATAAGTACGTACTGTTAATTCGTAACTTATAAAACTGTTCGTTACCCTGTCACCCTATCTCTCTGTGTGCAAATTATATAATCGTTTAATTCTTAATCGGTGCTATAAGTGTATCAATCTTTTTATTGCGTTATTATAATATATTATATATAATATCCATATTCAGGGGTCTGGGTGGCGGTGGGAACTGTGACGGAATTTCCAATATTAATAATTCGTGTAAAACAACAATGCACGATAGACAATACATAATGTTATAATAAATAAAAAGGAATAGTACGTCATCGTGCCCTAGTATATTTTTTTCATAATCCTAACCATCCAGCGATTACCTATTTACGATTTTGAGCAAGTAAATTTGATTTCGGTTTTTTTCAGGCATTATAAAACTGTGACCATTAATGATTTTATTTACGATATTCTCCAAATTTCGTACTTGTTCCATATAAAGGTACCTACCATAATCGCGCATCAACTTTCGATTTTTTAATAATTACCCACATTTTTTTTGTTTCAGATTAGAAAGTAGACAAGGAGCTTTTTCTAAACATTTTGATAAAATAAAATAAAAATTAATATGAATATGTTGGAGTAAATATTTTAAAACTATGAAAGCAGTGAAAGATGAATCTTTGCAGGTACAGTCGTTTTTTTTCGTTTTTATATAAAAACCACTTATTTTGGGAAACTTTGAAATATTTTCTTATTTATGTTTTTTTTTCTTTCGCTTCCCACATTTACTTAATAACATTTTATTAGAAATTTTTCACCCAAGTAAAATATGTGATACTTACCATACACTAGACTGTAGCTGTAGATTCCATATGGGTTATTGCCATAAACACAAAGTAAGATTTATAGGATACCGAACGAAAAGATCTCATCAATGTTTATCCGAGTTTGCCCGGTTCTCACTGCTAGCGAATTAGAAACAGCTAGTGCTTTAAGACAAAATTTGTATAAAAATCAACTAAAACCAGTTTAAAGTTTAGACAGGAGGAGTAGCGTGTCTAATAAATTGCATGTTATCTATTCTACCACGACCTTTGACTATTCTATATTAAATATTGACATAGTTTGTAAAGAGTGCACTAGATGGTGTTAGTGGCCTTGCCAAAAGTGGAAAGGTTCGAGCTTGACTTATCACACTTTCGTTCGGTACCTGTATATCTTAATTCGTGGCCATAAATTGAACGACAACGACGCCGAATAAAGTTTAAATCGGCAACCGATAACTTATCGGCGATAAGGAACAATATAATTTTATGATATTCCATGGATATTGGATTGATGTTCCACGGATAAAATCTAAATTTAACTCACTAAAATCACGATAACGCGATCCGTAACTGACGAAGTGGTGCGTGCTAAAGTTTGATAATCAAGTTTTCCATTTTATCGATATTCAGGTTAAAGGGCTTTTATTAAATTACCCATATAACACTGTACGATCCTATTACCTACTACCTACATAAAAATTATAAAGGCCATTTTAATATTCATTATCTCACAATATTTTAATTCACATTATTTTACATGATACGTTATGTATATTAGTTCACCTAATCGCATTACAATAGTTTAAAATAGTATTATATTATATTGTTGATTTGTTTTTTTTTTCGGAATCTTGTACAATTTAAAATTAAGTATTTCCTTTTTATTTTAATAAACATCCAATTAAAACTTTAATTTTTTCAGTATTTTATTTTTATAAAATAAAAAATTTTATACTTTCATCTGTTCTGGGCTTTTAATTGAAATATGATTCTTTTCGTCCCTAAGCATGAGTTTGATTCAAAAATAAACAAATTTTGTATATTTTTGTCGATATTTGTTTTTGTCATAGTGATAATTTCAGGAATATTTATTGGTATTATAGGTTTTTATGTTTTTCAATTATTCATTTTAAACTTTCGACATTTTTAATCACTGTAAACATCAGTAATAAAATAATAAAGTAAAAACGAAATTATTAAAATGGTTAATACTCATACTCATACTCATAAATAAATAAAACACTTTATACATAAAAATAAAAAAAAAACAAATGAATAAATGCGTCGCTTGAAGTATTATGACAAGTGTATACGACCGGTTTCGAATTAAAAATTCATCAGGTATATCACAGTCAAAATGTAAAAAAGCGACCCAATACAGTACTATAAATTTAGTACTATATTATTGGTGTATTCATCTATTGTTAATATAATATTATATAATGACCTCAGGTCTATTTATTTGCGTTAAATTATGGTTATAACAGCGATAATAGTCTGGATAATAGTATAGACGAACGAACGGCCAATCTACTACGTCAGCGTTTTAGTTTAGTAGTTTGTACAGTAATATTTTGTTATAAATTATAATGCGTATCGTACGTACTAGGTATTAAATTATTATTACGGTTTTTTACAAGCTAAGTAATATTAATTTTGTGTTGTTTTAATAAAATCATCCCAGATAGGTATTCTTCTTCCTTTCTACCTTTTACAACCCTTAAGGATATTCGCTGCCTCTACTATATCATCTTTTCTACCATCTAGTTCTGTCCATGCTGTCTGCTATCGTTATACCTTGTGAGCATATGTTTAAATCGGTGTCAACCCTATCTGCCCAGTACGATAGGTATATAACAGAAAAAGATGTTCTATAGGATAGTGGGGACGGGTGCAGCCACTGTTATAGATGAGAAGTTGAGAATGTAGTAGAGGTGAAATTTAATGTAAGGTAAAATAATTACATATGTATCATATATTTTCTTTATTAATATTTGTTTAATATTGTAACTATTTTTCAGTTTTTCTTGGTTTTTCTATATTTTTCCCGATGTTTCCATTTATTGGGAAAAATCAAAAAATGACCTCCATAAAATACTTACTCAATCAAATTTCCTTTTAGAAAAAGTGCTATTATTGTAAATCTGAGCGAAAAAAAAATAAATAAAAAAATGAACATCATTGTAAAATCAATACATTCCTCGCTCCATTTAGAATCTAAAATATAGTTAGCCGACTCTACGAATAAATCTGAAGTTTGGCTGACATTGTACACCAGAATGGCAAATTCTGTTGATTAATCTATGAAATATGGTTTATATTATAAGTTATGTGAAAAATATTTGAAATTGACATAGATACGTATAATATACTAGATTGCTAACTGCCATAGCGCACTTATGCTTTTAGTTGAAGTCGCCATTTAGTTCGAGGCCCATCATGGCTTGGCTAATTATATTCTTTTGTATTCAATTGTGATAACTGTTCAGTCTGTATTTTTATCATTGATAAAGAGATGGTTGGATGCGATTGAGAATGATATGGGGACAGTCGGTGTTTACGAAGTGGGAGATTGAGTCAAGAGAAGTTTCGAACGGGGATGACCGATCCCAAATAGTTGAGATGAAGGTGAAGGAAAAATAAGAGAATCTATGTTAAAAAAAGAGGGGGGGTCTCGTGATTTGAAAATCAAAATTTAATACTTATTTAAGGTATATGTAGTAGAACTAGTAGGGATAACAATTTGAAAACTGTATTAGAATAAAGCCTAAACAATGCCGTAGTGAAAATGTCCACATGGAAAAAATCCACAAGAAGACAATTTTATTTTAAATTCTCTGTGAAAATCGCTAGATCATGATAATAGAATCATAGTATTATATATGTTTGGTTATTAAAAATAAAATATAATTCCGCTCCGTTATTTTTCTCGGTAAAATATAAATTATTATAATATATTCGCTTAGAACACAAGTAGATTATCTAGTAAAGATAGATATATTATAACAAAATTATAAAATATATTAAATTGATGACATGTTGTGCATAATTATGCTTGACATTGTGAATATTAGGTTTATAAATAATAAAACATTTTTTTTTTCCATATAGTTTTAAATATTTTTTTTTTAAAAAAGGTAAATATTTAATTAATATCATAAACAAAACGTAATATTTTTCAACAGTTGTCTACTGACTAGGAGAGATTTTTAACTTCTATATTATACGTGTATAGATTTAAAAAAAAAGAAAAAGGAATTTCAATAATTAACCCATCGATTTTATTTCATGTATAAAACATAACCTTTTAATTACATTTTTTTATATCTACGTGTATGAAAAATCGATTTTTAAGGTACTCGATACTTCTAAATTTAAATTTATATGGGTGTTAATTATTAAAGTACTTACGGAATCAGTTCAAGCGTTCAACTAATTATTATTTTATCCAATAACTATTGATTATTAACCATAATAATATTGTGTATAACAATAACGTTATTTCCATATATTATTTATTGAATATTAATATTTAGAATATTTGTAACTTATTTAATATTTGATTGGATCAATAAAATATATTTTTATTATAATTTATAAATAAAACTATAATTCGATAATTATCAAGTATTTTGAATATAAAATATTGACATTTTAAGTTTTATTCATTAAATTTGCTAACTAGTAACATGAATTTATTCGAATGTTGATAATGATAGTAAATAATATTGTCGAACTCTCTCTTTTGGCCGTGTTTATGTGTTAATTTTCATATTAAAAATTGGGAGGAAAAGGCGGGATATGTATGCATAATATGCAAAATATTTCGCCCCCATCTCGCCGCTCTTTGGAGCTATTGCCGAGAAACGCCTCTGACGGTAACGAATAGATTTTTAAGCAAGCTATAGAATCAACCTTAATCCTTAATGGCCAAATTATTCCCTTAATAGTTACAATATAAAAAAATATTAATTACTATGTACTAAAAAGTATAAATGTAGATTTTCTTAATTTTGTATACAAAATATAGTTAAAAATACCTATAATTTTATATAAATATATAATGTAAACACTTTAGTGTGCGGCAAAAAAATTTAAAAAAATATGGTCTTTTGTCGTTTTTTAATTGGAGCCATATTTGTGCTAAAAAATGTGGTAGTTACTTATTTAAAATAACGAAATCGTGAAAAAATAGTATTTTTCTTCCCGGTTAATCGTTTTTATATTAAATATCGTTTGAAAATCAAAAAATGACCTATTTACCAAGTAGATAAAATTGATTTTCAGGAAAAGTGCTACACTTTTACATCAGAGTAAGTTTTCTAGGATAAAAGTGGTCTACAGTATAAAAAAATAAAAAAAAACAAAGTACCATAATAAAAATATTAAAAAAAGGACAAAAAAGTCGTTCGATTATTTTGAATTTTCACCACGTCTAGGTAAATCTAATATAAGTATTATTACCAAGTTTCAAGTGTCTACGTGTATTTATAATCGAATTACAGTAAAAAACTCACAAAAATTAAAATTCCTTAAAGCTCAAGAGTACCTAAATGTTTTGGAAATGATACCGTAAGAAAGTAAATTAAAAAGGCAATAAAAAGTATTTTGTGATTTTTTGATTAAATCATTTTTTCTGGTAGAAAACGTCGTCCGCGTTTTTATAAAATAATGAAATCGTGCAATTTTACGTTTTCCTACGTTTTTTCTCACTTAGGAGCTTTTATTTAAAAAATGGCGTCGAAAATCAAAAAAAAATGACTTGTTTAAAGTACAATTTAGACAACTTGAGCTTCCAGAAAAACTGCTACACGTAAAAATCGGTGTAAGTTTTGTATGAAGAAACGTGTCCACAGACGAGAACAAAGAAAGAAACAAAGAGCATTGTAAAACCAATAGTTCCCTCGCTACGTTTGGAATGTTAAAGCGTACAGTCAATTAGCCATAGTAATAATAATCAATTAGCGAATGCGATTACAATTTGTTGTATAATTATTGGTACTTTTCTCTGAATTTTAAAAATTCTAAAAATCACGAATTTATTGAATATAGGCAATTGAAACGTCAAACATATAAATTGTTGACAAAGCTAACACTATTAACTGAACTCCGTTCAGAATCGTTTTTTTTTTTTTGGTGATGGTTAATCATTGTATAAGAATATATATTATATTTCCCCTCTACCTTCCCAAGTTCTCATCTACAATAGTAGCTCACTCATTGTTTGAAGTATATCCGTCTTTTGTTTGTATAATATGTGTAGTTTATACTTTTAAATAATTTTTTTTTAATTGATAAGGAGAGGAATTATAAAAATAAATTGTTGCTTTTTTTGGGACGAGGAAACCTTTCGAGATATTTTGTGGTGTATTACAATTTTTAAACTGCCCCCTCCCTTCTTGAATGAATTTCAGACACGTCATTGATCACTTGCATACGATTTTATTCAAATCCGGGCTTTAGTGATAAACATATACACATATAATATCAACATAAACAGTGAAAAAAAAAAATGAATAATAAAATAGTAATAAAAAAAAGAGCTGATGTTGGGGACAAATGTGTCACTGTGGTAGGTGCGAAGTTGAGAAGGTAGAATACATAAAATTATTTAATTTATATCTGTAAGCAACGGTAAACCATAATAAAGGCCGTAATATTTTCGATTTTTGTCAAAATTTAATATCCAAATTCTTATAAAAAAATAATTCCATTAAACACAATTTTTTTTTTTTTTGATTACTAAGTACGACTTAAAAATTATAATTAAATATAAAATAAATTATAAATTTTCGAGTATTTCTGTTTAGCCTAACAATTTTATCCACAGATTACCAACCAAATAATAATTACGTAAAAAACTTTTAAAATTAAAATATCCAAATAAACAGCTCAAATATTTTGAAATTTTTATCACTCGAGGAAAAGGAAATTCAAGTCTCTACAACTAGTATCAACTGAAATACAACAATCAATCAAAATTGAAAATAATAAAATCAATGTTTTGTGAATTTTCCCGTTCCTGTTAAACAATTTGGGAAATCAAAAACCGTTTTTCTTCATAAACGTCCAGATCCAAAATGCAACAATAAAAGAATCTTGTTGTTTTTCTATTAGAGCATTATTTTTAGCATAATTTTTGCAAAAGTTAAAAACAATGAAATTGGTAACGCCGCGGCATGCCGTAAATATTGGCCGTTTTTCCGATAATTTTTTGTCTCCGGTTTTCCCCAATTATCATGAGAACCCCTCGGAAATTCAAAAAAAATGACCTCCTTAATACATCAACTAGATAAAATCTCCTTTCAGACAAGTTTCTACACTTGGTATCTACATCGGGGCAAGATTTCTGGGAGAAAAGTTGTTCACACATACACACACAACAAATAAAAAAAACAAACACACATCATAGTAAAACCAATAAAAAAAAATAGAGAAATATTCAAAGCGACACTAAACCTTCTATCACGTTAACACCAAAAATGTTGGGTACGGGCAGGGTGGATAGCTGCCCGTACGCTAGAACCGCTACTGCATAAACCACGATAATTGATTCAATACTAAACAATGTATTTTACAATTTGTCGGTAATATACAGTTCGAAATTTATTCACCATAAATTATTTATTTATTTAATCATTAGGTATTTCATTTATTTTTATTGTTGACTATTTTAAAGTACGGCATTTTTTTTTATTGCAAAATAAAAACACCGGGGTAATTCATTTCACGGTGATTGTTGACAATGGCGGCAAATGTTCAATTTATAAATGAATGCTAGGGTAAAATGAGCACGTTGAGCAAAATGACAAAACTGCAATACTAAAAATAGAAAAAAAAAAAAAAAAACGCGTTCGTTCTGTTTAACAAAAACGGTTTAATATTTAAAAAATATTCGCATTATTATCGCGGTCACACATTTCCTCAACGGATATTATAGCGCAGTTGTGATGGTGAAAGTGGGCTGGCGTGGTGTCGTCTCGTCGCAATACACGTATACGTGCAAAGTGAAAAACTGGACAGGGGCGGCGGGCGGCGGCGGCGGCGGCTCCACTCTACGCACATCACCGCCGCCACCACCACCGTCACCACCGCCACTACTACCGCCGTCACCACCGACATCACGGCAAGTATCATTGTCGCGAGCGTACGTGTGGCGGCGGCGGCACTATTGTTATGCGAAAACACCGATTGGCTCCGCGGCACCGTTCGTCGCCGCCGCCGCCGCCGTCGTGTACAGAGTGGATGCGGGCGAGACAGAGATAGGTACCGGTCGCAGTCGGGCGGTACGGGCGAGGTGAAGGGATTACGGTAGTGTCGGCCGGGTGTAGGCGGGCGGGCGACGGGGGGGNGGGGGGGGGGGGGGGGTACGGGGCAGAGCGAAACGCCGCCGCGAGTACACGAGTTATTATAGGCGGGAGAGGGACTGAAATAGGTCGAGTGCGAATAAAGGCTGGGCGGCGGCGGTGTATTGGCGGTGGCGGCCGGCGATCACATCTCGTCGCGGGAGCCAGGTGTACGGCGGCGCGGCGAGCGCGGTGCCGGGCGCAGCAATGACGCACACGCTTGCCGCCGGGTCCGAGATGGTGCTGCGTCCCGGCGGCGAAACGCGGCGGTTATCCCTAGGCACCCGGGCACAGCGCATGACCCAAAAGCTTCCGTGTGAGCGGCCGCCGCCGCCGCCGATATACCCCGTAACGGAACCTTGCACACACAGATCGGCGAACTGTACGCTGTGCGACTGTCGTCCCGA
The DNA here is from genome assembly GCA_902439185.1 of Cinara cedri. Taxonomy (NCBI): domain Eukaryota; kingdom Metazoa; phylum Arthropoda; class Insecta; order Hemiptera; family Aphididae; genus Cinara; species Cinara cedri. The sequence continues at coordinate 1,164,737 of CABPRJ010001895.1, forward strand.
CCACCCCCGGTTTCTCGTCAATCGTCGTCGTTTCCATATTTATCGTTTCGTAAATAATAATCGAATAATTAAAAGTACACGTACACACGCACACACACACACACACACACCCACACACACAGACACGCACACACGCACAACAAAACCACCGCCGTCCGTCTACGATACCTAAACAGTATGTCGTATAATACGTATTATTATATCACAACGTAATATCCGCGCACGTCGTAAACGGTTTTTTTTTTTTTTTTTTTTTTTTAAAACTAACTTTTTAAAATTCGGGGTGGGAGGGTCGTCGTGTTCGTCTCGGGGGTTCCGGTGCGGTTGCACAGTTAACGAGATGGTACAACGTGTGATGTGGTGCGCGTGCCGTAGCGTATGATAGGCCGCCGGCTCCGCGAAGGGATCTCGACGCCGCGCGACAACGTGAACGATGGTGGTCGGTGGTCATGTGCACTGCAAATGAGCCATGCTGTCGTCGTCGAACGTGTGGCCGGGTCTCCTGCTGTTGTGCATCACGACCGCGCTGCCGGTCGGCCGAGCTGCCACGTCGTCGAACGTTCACAACAAACGAGGTTTGTGTTCAAAGTATAGCGAACTATTTGTAGGTACTCGATGTCCTCGGGCAACGCGCCTTCCAGTACCCGTTGCGAACTTTACGCGTAGGTAGACCTGTCGCAGACGCGCCGGTACCAGGCGTACCGGCACCGTCGCCGTCACCGCCGTGTTTCCGGTGCGTCGGTCACCGTCCCGCCGTCCTGTCCGAGGGACGTTTTTAATGCCGCGTCATTATCGGCAGCACGTACCGCGTAACGTGACGTCGGCACCGGTGGGATTTACGTCCTCGCTTTCCCGTTTCGCGCGTCGGACGGATCCGTTTAACTTTAGCCCGCGCTCCTGCCACCGTCACACATTGCAATTCCGACTGTGCCGTACATTTTTCAACGCGCGATTTCGATTATAGCGGGCGCTTCGTCCGTTTATCGTTCGTATCATACGACGCGACGATTTGTGATTAGTTTTCCATTCAAATATTGTTTTATCGTACATTGTCAGGTTCCAGACAATTTTTCTGGGGAGGTCTCACTTTTTTGGCATTGTTCATATCGATGTAAAAAGTAACGATATTAACGAGCATTGTACATTTGATTAATGCGTTTTGTTGGCGCTTGTATTTTTCAAGAGGGGCCGAATGAAATTCCGGGGGAGGGTCATTTGGCCCATTCTGAATTGTATCTGGAATCAACACTGGTTAGGTTACAGACACAAACCGAGGGAATATAATAATATTGTTTTAACTTGTTTAGTACAGTGAAAGCGGACTTATCGGAGAAAGAATTTAGAGTCAAAGTTTTATTCCGATGAAATATTGACAAAAAAGTTCTATGTTGAAAAGAAAATCTGTAACAAGTCGGCGATTTCGATTAAAAAAAAAAAAAACCGAATCATACCGAATTATTAATAACCAACATCTATCACGGATAATATACAATATGTTCCAGGGGGAAATGACCAGCCGGCGTCATATGAAAGTATACCAAAAATGACGGAGACATACTCGTTAAAGGTGGGGGGGGGGAGTCTAAGATTTTTGTTTTTAAGATTTTTTTACTTGATTTATTTTGAAAATATACATTTTTGACAAAAAAAAAAAAATTATTTTTTCTATTTAATAAAAATAATTTGTACATTCCTGGTTTAATTTTATTTGTGATTGATAGCGCAATAGAATAGTTTTATAATAAAAAAAAAATAAATAATACGTTTATAGGTTAAAAAGTTTTGAGGATACACGAAAAAAATGCGTGGTAGGTATGGTTTCATTAAAAAAAATAACTTAAATCGCCCAAACTTCAAAAATAAAAATATTAGACCGACCTTCAAAAGGGGTATCTTTATCTTTTTCGATAAAATTTCATACGCCATCGACCGATCACTTCCCCCTCCCCCTCCTCGGAACGCATTGTGTGTAATTCACCGTTGTGTTTCAACACGAAACTCAACTGAAACAGTGACCGTTGATTTTTCAATTTTACGCATCGCTGAAATAATTAAATTCGGTTCTCACACATTCGTAGATGAATTTAAAGTGTTATTATCGTAACATTAATATTCGGCGTAAATGTATCGTTATTTTCAATATAGGAAAACATTCAAATCTAATGTTTTAGGTATTGCTCGCGTTTATCGTACTCACACAATGCAACGAATTAATGTAAAATTAGTCATAAACAATAAAGAAAAAGTTGATTTATTTTAATAATAATAAACAACGATCAATTAATTTTAATTATAATATTTTTAATTTTCACTTGCCTTTTTTTCGAACACAAATTACGTATTAAAAGTTTTAATTAAATCTGTTTTATGCAAATAATAATATTATGACACTAAACAATATATTATTAGGTGTATAATATCTGATAGATATATCAAAATTTAGTAAGTAAATAACGTAATGGTAGTATTATGTAATATTTTGAATTAAATTGCATTTTTTTATTACGTTCTTGATTAATTAAAATATTCAGCTATACAGTGGTCACCGCTTATTATAACCACGGTTAACGTTATTAATCGTTTGCTGTTACCGAAAAGTGAAATTGCGGGCCGGATTTATACTTGTACGTTAAATCATGTCAGTTATTGTAATCAATACGCTACACAATTTTATTAGTTTTTAGGTCATAAAATCAACATTACGTAAACGAGTATTTAACACAAAAACAAAGTAATATTGTCTAATGGTTTATAATGAAGATAAAAATGTCTGTATATCTGAAAAAACTTTTACGTGTTGGTTTTTATGTTTCATTTGTACACTATTGAGACAGTACCGTCAGTGTCGTGCTTGTATGCATCCGTGTCGCGAATGTGTAGAAATGAGTAAAAAAAAAAAAAAAACGAAAGCAAAACGATTTAACAATTAACGAAAAAATGTCATTATTACAACGTTATAGACAGTTTACCAAAAATGGGACAGTGATTATTGTATTATAATAATAATATAATACTATGCAGGGCAGATAACATAATAGCTCTAAAAAAAAAAAAAAAAACACGAAATAATATGTAGGCAATTATGCATTTAAAAACTCTAAAATATGCACTTAAGATAGGTTCTACACATTTGTCTAGCGGTTTAGTTAAAAAATTATATTAATTATTTAAAAAACATCTAAAATTAGAAAAACAATTTCTCATTTATACATGGCCGGTAATGTGGGTCGTAATATATTATAGGCAGTCAATTTTTGGCGTTTTTTTTATTTTTGGGCTTAATTGTATACCTGTCTGTATTTAAAAAATTAGTGTACATAGTGTACATAGTTTATGTACAATAAACAATCAATACTATTTATTTTCAACATATAATTAGCTTGTGTTGAAAACTATTCAAAATCGACTTAAACCCTTTTTCTTTGGGACCAAAGAATTCATTACTCAATTTAAAAACGGCATCGAATCTAAAACGAATCACAGTTCTAATATCTTTTTTTCTACGATAAAAACGTTGGTAATACAAGCGTACAAGAGTATAGTATTTCGCATGCATACATAAATTTAAATTCACTATATATAGCAGTTACCTGGGCTTTAAAAATATTTGATAGTATTATAAGCGCATATAATAAATATCTTTTATCTGAGCCTTTCATCTCGTCTTTTCTTCCGCATATGTATAAATATATATATGGTTTTGCTGTGTCTGCAGGTCTCTACGCAGTCTACACAATATTATAATATTAAACACTTATCCCGTCATATCTTTATCTTGCGTCCCATATACTATTAAAATTTCATATTATCCTTTTCGAACAATAATATGTTTTACTACGTACCTGAGTAATTTATTGTATCGATGGCTTGCGTTGAGTAATGGTACGATAATATTACATAAAAAAAAAAAACTGTTAAATGCGTAATATAATTCGAGTATACTAATATTATGTCTTATTTAAGTCTCTTATCAGTTTCGTATCATTATATGTACATATTTATTCAGCGGTAAGCCAGGATTTTCCGTCGGTAGGGGGTAATTAAAATAAAAATATTTTGCATAATACATAATTATGTAGTACAATCATTTGATCGTGATTATTGTTTAATCCAAATAATAATATTCAAACTATACAAAAACAATAAAAAAAGATTTTTTATATTTTCCATTACATTTGAATTACGTTAGATAATAAAAATAAGTTTTTTACCATTTAAACGTTTTGTCGTAATATCATTTCACTTTTCGTAATCAGGAACAGGCGATGCTTTCTGTAAAATGTTGAGTAATTATTATTTACATAGATTCTGACCGAAGCGAGGAATGTATTGGTTTTACAACGTTGTTTATTGTTATTGTTATTTTTTTCTTATGCTGTGTACAAAATTTCTACCAGAAATATTGCTCTGATTTTCAAGTGTAGCATTTTTTCTGAAATTAAATTTTAGAAATAAGTTTTTTTTTGATTTTTCAAGTAGTTTTCAGAATAATTGTGAAAAATTGGAAAAAACTTAGAAACAACGGGAAAATTGACTAAATTCATGGTTGTATTATTTTCTATTTTGGTTTTTTGTTGTAATTTTGTCCAAAATATTCGTAGATACTTGAAATTTGGACAGATAACTTATACTTGCTTTTTCTATACGTGGTAAATTTTTCAAAGTATTTTAGTAATTTTAATTTTATGAGGTTTTACATAATATTTATTCAGAAGGTGAGTACCTTCAACTCTGTGGATAAAATTGTTAGACAAAACAGAAATGATTGAAAATTTAACAGGAGGTTCATTATTAGTCGTTGATTGTGATAAAAAAAAAAAAAAAAAACTGAATGTAATGAAGAATTTTTTTTATAAAAATTGTATTATCAAATTTTGACGAAAATCGTAAATATTACGGCCTTTCAAAACCTTCGCTTAAAATCATTTTTACATAGCAAAGATTAATCGCTGCGTACAGGTGATATACATTAAATTCCCCTCAATATCCTTCTTTCCCAACTTCTTACTTATAACACCGGCCCACCCATCGTGCGAAGTATGTCCATCTTTTTTAAGATTCGACAGACTTATTAATTAGTTATAACTTTATTATTTAAAATAATATTCAACAATCATTATTTGTCACGTTTTATTTTGTTGAAATATCATTATCAAAATACGGTATCGTAATTAAATGATCTTTGATAAATAGTTCTTAGTGTATTTTTAAAACATTACAATGTTATGTGCAATAAGAGTTTGGAAATTATTAAGTACATGTATGATAGAACGTCCCTTCATCCATGGTTAAGCGCGTAAAATTGTACAGCGTTCCAAAAATGTATATTTAGTTTCACATAATATTTACGGTTTCATTTACTCGCGTATCTACAGTTTGCACATGTGCATCATTCAACTAAATCATAAAGAAATACAGTTTTTAAATTTAAATAAGCTGGTAGGTAAATAATATTATAATGTTACGTGGCTATCGCAAATATATAAAAATTATTTTTTTCCATTATTCCATTAGCTACATAATATTATGTTGGGAAAACAATTTGCTTTCGTTAAAAAAACGAATTAATCACGTGTGGATCGGTCGGAACTATAATACAATAATAATCATCCGTCACGATATTATTGTAGTTCCAAGCGATGTATGCCGTATGGTCTCAACAAAGCGCTCCGGAGTCATTGATCCGACTAACCTACAATATAGGATTTCTAAAATTAGTTCGTACCCGGACATTCAAAACAAATTACAGTAAGATTATAGAGTTTTGAACGTTAGAATTGCCGTTGATAATGGATAATAAGAAAAAATAACCGGAGACGTATTTACATTTTCGGTGCCCCGACGAACCGTTCCTCTCTCAGGCGCCTTTTCGTATAAAGACGATTGTTGTTTTTTTTTTTTTGACAGCGCTGTTACGTACTCCCCCCCCCCCCCCCGCGTGCCACCCGCAGGGGCACGTGCGGGCCGTCTATGGTCATAGTCGCTACACGTGAAACTCACATCTACCCGTCGCAGTAGGCCCGCCGTATTCTAATTTTAATACGCGCGCAAAAATATTAATATATGAACGGGGGCCTAGGTTCTAATATGTCTACATCAAAATAACGTGTATAATTATTGATTTTGGCCATCGCCAGAATCCGGCGGCAGCAGCAGCAGCAGCGAAATATAGATTGCAGCCACTATGGACGACGGGTTGCGGGGGCACGGCATTAGCATACATAACGCCGTCTGCCTGAATCGTCGTCTAATCAGACGGGTTCACCACGATCGAATGCGAGCAATTTCGCGTCACTCTAATTATTTGTTATATGGGCTTGTAATATTTTTTGCGAGTTTTATTTATCGGACTTGTATTTTTTTTGTTGTTTAAATAAATTGGACACGGTGTATTTCGTGAGAAGTTCATTATTGCATTTAGAATATTTCGAGTGGAAACATTCATTATTTTTATACTCATGTTGGAGTTTAATTTATTTCAACGTTTTTTCCTCTAGTCTACATCCATTACGTTTGGCCCGTTACAACGCACTGAAATTTCAAGCCGCACACGTTACATCGCACAGTTTGCGCTATGAAACGCACTGTTTTAGGCTCTGATGAGCGAGTGTAAAATGTGCAGTGATTGGATTAATGCTGAAAAAAAAAAGAAGCAAGCTCGTATTTCAATAGAAATTTATATATAAGTCAACTGTCCGCAATAAATCGAAATAATGGCGATGCAATGTATTATAACGGTGTTATACAAGTAAAACATTGTATTACTATAAATGTTTATACACCTACTTTATGTAGGTACCTAATTAATTGGAATTTATTTTACTGATATTATAACAGCATATTATATTATTATTAATACCATTATAGTTACATATAACATATTCAATACCTAATCATTTAAGTCGAAATAATAAATAATATTGCTTATTAAATATTATGTATAGTTATTGTATCATAATACTAATTTATTGCTTACGAATATAGTTCTATATATAATAAAGTATAATATTATAATTGTACAGCGAACGTAAATTAATGCTCTCGATTTACAAAAAAAAAAAAATAAATAATATTTAAGTCCCCTTTTATGTTTTATAGAATAAATTTCAAGAATATATACTTTGCCCTTTTAATTTTTATACAATATTAATTTTGTTTATTTGGTTATTAAATAATCGATAACGCCGCTTTATTATATACCGTTAATCTCAAGTATTATAATTAACCGTTATTATTAGGCTTCGATAATTATTAACGCTATTAACTTCATAGTTATTAATGCTGAATTAAATTCAAATCCATTGTATTGATTCTTTTAATTTTTATTATTGATCCTAAGTTCAAGTATCACAATTATGGAGTACTTAGGTAATATCTGATATACGTATATAATAATAAAAGCTTAAAGGCACACACATAATATCTATAATACAAAAACTTTATAAGCATTAAAATACATTAATGGATTTTTACTATCTAAAAAAGAATATGTATGGAGGGGGGAAAGAAGTAATATCTCAAGTGGTATTTTTTTTTTTTCGCGAATACAATAAAATCCCAATGGGATAACATTTCGCTGTGCAATCGGAGAAACAGTGTACTCGTAGGAGACGTTTTGTTTTGGAGAAAGGGCTCCGGTTGTTGTACCCAGAAAAGCTCTCGTAGCGAATCCTTGTGTCCGAAACGCTAATGGAACGCTAATGGAAAACATAATCCTATATTTCAACTCCTCGTCCCGGTCTTCAAACAAATCCTCTAAACCTAGTTCATTAAACCTTACCGAAAGCCCCCTATTTTATACCTAAATGGTATTTAAATTAATAATATTTTTGAAAAATTATTTTCGGTTAGTCAATAATAGTATAATGATTATAGTTGCGTCTATATTATGTAATTGTACGTATTATAAATTTTTAAAAGTTTGTAAAGTTAATGTTTTTGTGTATGAATGACTTGAATGTATAAACGGTGGTTTAGATTTTTAAAATCTAATATCACGTTGTATACTTATTAATCGCAAATCATGTATGCACTGTTATTAAAAAAATTATCAGACGTTTGTAAAATTCAATTGTCAATGGAAAATATGCAAAAATCGATTATTATTATAGTATAAAATAAACTACAAACTAGGAAAATAATTTATCACAAAACGGAATCGTATAAAATTCGAAGACTTAAACATTTTATTTTTAGTTACTTTGTTTTCAATATCTATATATATCTATATTATATTATTATATGCATTATAATAAATTCATTTGTTTTCTTGTGAATGAAATTATACTTGAAATATAATTTATAATTCAATAAAAGCATTGTGTTTCGATATAATTTTATACTTGTTAAACTAGGTACTGAATAATTAATTTATTATTTTGTGAACATTAAATTGTACACTTGTTTATTTATGTGAAATCAATATGTAATAATACTACTGTATTAGTGGTGTTTTCAGAAACGTTTTAATTAGCAGGAAAATGTCAGCAAAGGGACTTCAAGGGACTTCACGCTTAAACACATCACAATTGGTTTATTCCTTGTATACATAGGCAGTAAACCAAAAAAAAAAAAAACAGAAAAAAAAAAATAAACAAATATATTCCTAATTGAAATTAATTTTCGAATATAAACACATTATTAAAAAGAGCTGGTACTGCTAATGGGTGTGCTACTGTTGTGGATGGAAATTTAGGAACGTAGGATATATAAAATTTTTAGTTTTATAACTGTATGTAACGTAAAACTCAACGATTATTTAATGTTAATAAAAAACGATTCTGAGTGAAGTTTGGTTAAAAATATTACGAAATATTGTTATTTTAAAAATATTTGTTTGTATTATCATTAATATTGTGTTTTTATGTTACCCAACTATTTTATTATTATTATTTTTTTCACATAAAAACTAATAGTGTCAATAATAATTGTATGCTTAGAAAATAAATGTTATTTTTAAACGAATACCCACAAGAATATTTACAAAACATCTGTATTGAATGGGTTTTTTAATAGTTTACCTATTATGATAAGATAACCAAGACGAAAGGAGAGTAAGTGGTTTTAAGCCTAAACTAGTAATAAAAAAAAAAAAAAAGAAAAGATAGTAAAGCAAACGGTTAGTATTAACTTATAATTTATGCTTAATAGCAAACATAATATTACATATATTCAATAAATTTATTTCAATCTCCTTTAGAAAAACTAATTTTATCAAGATTATATTATAAGCAGGGGAACGTTCGTATTAGAATTTTAAGTCTTCATGTCGGAAATTATTAAGTGGTTCACAACGAAAAAGGTTTTTGAAATAAAAGTAAAAATGGTGGATTTATTAAATACCTAGGTAAATATTAGTAGGTTACCTACATTTATTTTTATGAATGTTTAAAAGAGGTTTATTTTTTTTTAAGTATAATGTGTAGGTACATAAAATATTTATAAATAACCATAAATTTAATATTTTAATTTTCCTTTTTTATATACCCTGTTACCTACTAAATGTAAAATAATTTAAAATTTAGTTTTCATTTTATATTCTACAATGAATAAAATACCTGTTTATTATCTAACGTACATTAAAAGTGTATAATTTTATTAGGTATCTATAATTTATAATAAGAACATTATTATAAGATGTGATGTAAATTCATTATATACGTAAAATATTATATTAAAATTCGGCCACTGTTTTTAAACACTATACCGTTCCGCCACCTGTAAAATATAGTAGGTTTTCACGAATCTCCTGTAGATGCATATTTACATATAATATTATTATAATATAATGTTATTTTTAATCAACGGACCATTGTGCTCGTCGAAGATGTAATAATATACAATGCTTAGGATCGGTGCGGTCGAACGTCGAGCAAGTCTATTATCATCGCGAAACGTGTTTGCGGTCTCATCGGGCTCAGCTCTTGTTCGAATTTGAATAGTTTCTGCAAGACAATACAAACTTGTCTTGTACTGGTATAGTATATAGTGACTTGTGGTAGTAAGTACGGATAGTGGCGGCACGGCGGCGGTGGGGACGGGCGTGGAAGTTATATAGGGGTACCATTCATAACTTGCACCTCTAAGCGTAACAAGCGCTCTCCCCTACGTTCAGAAGTAATTTATTCGGTCTTGGTAATGTGTTCATAGCAACAATAGAGGTGGTCGGAGGTTCAAGTAAAAATTTGAATTTCTAATGACCGCAACTATCGCATCACACTGCTCGTTAGCGGGCAAACCGATTTCCTCTCTACTCGGAGCCAGTTTTATATTAATTGATATCACCAGGTTTCCGTGCCCTTGTTATCCTTACCCTGTCTTCTGATCACAACAAGATTGATTCAACTCGTGAATTATTCAACATCGTCTTTGCAGTTAGCGATTTAAAATTCTGAAAATTATTTCAGATGACGGCTAAGATTAGATTGAGGTAGAAGGGTGCGTTTGTGTTGGTCGGTACATGATGCGTACACATAGATAATATGTCAGTAAGAGTCAGTGTTGTACACTTCAGAGGATTTTCAAACAAGAAAAGTAATATGATTTTTCAAGAATTATCCGTAATCGGGTTTTGTTTGTCGAATGTACAGTATAGGTATTTGACGACAAGAACCACGTTTCATTGTATACATTTGTCTAAGGTTTCTAAAAATAATTTTCAGTCGACACACGCAGTATCCTAATATTAATAAAACTCATCGAAATTTTAAGTTATTAATAATATTTTGAACGATTTTAAATTTAACAGAAATCATTAAATAAATAATTGGAGAAAAATTCAATACATATATATAAATATATTATAATAAATTGAATTATTAAGTAGTTCTCATTTAAACTATAAAAAACCCACATAGAATTATGAAACAATGTTAATGATCATATATATATATATATATTGTATTTAGATTGGCTACTAAATTGTTTTTCTACATCAGATAATTATACACAATAAACATATTAATATTTATTTTTTAAATTTATGTTTTAAATTGATTAACATAAATATTTAATTATCTTCTTCTTCTGCTGTCATACCTATACTCTCTAAGAGTTTTTGCCGCCATTACTACACTTCGCCACCTACCTCTGTCTTAGCCTATCTCTCTCCAATACTCCACTCTAAGGGTTTTTAAATCGTTCTCCACCACGTCGATCTATATTTTCCTAGGTCATTTCTCTAGGTCTTTTACCCTGTGGTTTTCACTCCAGTGCTATTCTAACTTTATCGTTCTCTCCTCTTCTCATTATGTGACCTAACCATTGTATTTTTTGGTCCTTACCGAAGCTCCTTACTAGTGCTAGTTTCAGCATATCGCTAGAAAAAAAAAAAAAATAAACATCTTTGTAAAGCCATAAGCTTCTTTGTTCCATTTAGAATCTAAAATACAATTTTTAACAAGTTCGTATTTGTGTTGTGAACCATCGTACAAAAATGATACAATTAGTACCTATGCAATAAATAGATTAAGACGTATAGGAAAACAAAATTTCGTCTTTAAAAGAACACATTTTTTCTCAATATTATATTATATTCATATACTAGGTATTGGTTTTACCGGCACCGGTCACGCGCTATTTCTACGAGACTCACATTTTTATAATAATTATGTTTTCAGATTATCAAAACAAATATGGTTTCTTAAAATTTGATATCATAATCGTATCAAAAATGAAATATAGAATATAGAGCTGCAAACTCAAATTCTGTGCTTTGCTTCATGCTTGGCGGTTGTGACAGATGTAAATTGATTAGTTTAATAGTTTATATGAATTGTGTGTTTAATAAATACTATTTAACTAAATCGGAAACTCAGGTCTCAGACACACAACCGATAGTATACTAGTAGGTATTTAATAAGTTGTTTCTATAAATTACGTGATTATTGTACTATGGAATTAAAATATTATACATAGAAGTATTTGGTATACCAGGTTTAATATTATAATTAGGATGGTGGTAATATTCCTTGATGAAAGTTATAACTGAAAATAAATTTGGAACGAGGGTTCACATTTTTTTCACATCAAAAACATTATGCGATTATCCTTTTTTGCTTGTTAAATTTATTAGAATTTGTTTACTTTTAAAATTTTTTCGTAAATGAGTCAACCACCGAACTCAAAAAATTTAGCATTTTAAAATTTATTTGTTTACAAATTTCTTTATCAATTTGTGTGTGTGTGTGTGTGTAAAAAAAAACAGCAACAATATCAGTGGGTAATCAGAAAATTACGTGAATTGTTATTTACATTATCAAAGCAGAGAAATTGCAGATTTTTGAAACGGTTTTTTCATATCTTAATTATTATTTGAGGGTGAAACGTATAATTCAACGGAATGACAAGAATGAATGTGTACCATTCGCCTGGGGACCATTTTATTATACCGGATAGAGTTTTCGTTAAAAAAAAAAAGATAAAATGCAACAAAGAGAAGAGTAAAACCTACCCCCGGAGGAACAGCGTAGAATAAAAAAACAAAATATATAAAGAAATGTGACAACGAAACCAATTATTAAAATGAAGTACTAGGAAAAACGCATTATGAAAAACATGTATGTGAATTCGTTCACTGAATTATTATTTTAAATTATTACGCTGCACTTTAATAAAATATAAAATTTATACACCAAATATAATCAATTGTGTACTATGTGTATTACATGTTTGAGTAATTAAAAATATGTTGGAACAACATCGTATTGCATATTATTATTTTTCACAAATAATTATTAGTTTACGATATTCTTTATGTTTATTTCAAGGTATTTCGTCAGGAGAATGTTAACGATACTTTTGGCTACATTCGTTCAATGACGAATTCAAATATTATACGTTATACAAATAAGGATGAAATTGCAAACTATATAATCAATGTTTGATATATAAACAAATTTAATTTAATTTGTTGAGAATAATATATGTGTCGACTTACCTAGGTGTTACGTAATTTATAAACATATTTATTTTTAAAATAACGTGAAACTAGAAGAATGATTCACCTTTTGTTTCGATCGTTTAAAATGTATTAAAAATGATAAATGTTTGGCCACGTCATAGTGTTAAAATTTACATAAAACGATCATTTATTTCATCTGTCAGCCTACAAATCCTTTTTTCTTCTCACTGTTGTTAAGGGGGGAAAAAAAAATCTTGAAGTTTTCATCGAACTACACTATTGATTGACGACCAATATAGTGTTGCCCCACGTAAATGTTGACATGAATCTATACCTATACAAAATCTGAGATTACTAAATTGTTAAGAAACTTTCTTTGAGTTGTATTAATCCAGGTACCTAACGATTGAATGTGTATGTTTAAAAAAACAAATTTTGATCCGGGTACTAAATAAATATCGTAAGGCAATATAGGGTGACATTAACTATATAGTATAATATATCACCATAAAAGCTATTTCAATTTCATATTATTCAATAGGTACCTACGTGAAAATGTAATGTAAATATTCGAATTATATGTACATATATACGAAAAGACATTTTGATTGATCGATCAAAATTAAATTACCTATTGGCTATGTGACAGTTCAATGGCATATTATGAACTACCTACTGTAGTTTTTAATAGTATTATACAATACTTACATACACATATACTGAACAAATTATTTTTTTAAAATAAATGTATTGGATTTACTATGACGCGTGCCATTTCTTTATTTTGTCTGTAAACGGTTTCATTATTTTCAATTTTGTTTTTTTATTGAGGTTCGGTTAAAAACGTTTTAGAGAGCTGACATTTTCAAAGAATACTTATAACACCTAGATTTTTATATAAATGGTCAAATTTTCAATTTTCGATTTTTGAGAAATTTAGGTCAAATATATAATATATTTTCGAGTTTTTTAGTTTTATGTGAATAAAAATTATTTGGCTGAATAGAAATACTTGAAAATTTAACACGATGTTTGTTATATGTTTAACTTAAGAGTAAAAAAAAAAAAAAAAATGGTTTAAAAAAGGTTTTATATAAGCGTTTTAAGTTTTAATTTTGGCGAAAATCGTAAAATTACTAAATTTACAAAACCTTCACTAAAATTGTATTAATTAAATACGAGTATTTATATAAATTAATAATACAGTTTAAATTCAAAAAATATTAAAAAATAACTTTGATATTTGTTCTAAATCATTTTAATAAAAAATATATAATATATTATTATAGGATACCAGTTTTTAATGTTTAAATATTGTTTTAATATTTTCTTTTAATTTATTTAAACAGTTTTTGTAAACAAGACAGGTAATACGTTCTATTAAGGGCATTCGTAACAGGCAGTGTTTTATATAAAAATATACTTATAGTATGCCAATTATACTAAATGTTTTAGTAATTGAATAAAACTTCTGAGAACACGCTTGAATTCTTGATGAAGTTAAAAAGGACTGTTTTACTTTTTTAAAATTGAAGACTTAAGCACTTAAAAATTTGATTAAGTTAAGAATTTAAAAAGAATTAAAAAAAAAAATTAGTTTAAAAATGTTAGAAATTTCGAGCATAATCTCATAACGAAAACAAATATGTTTTCAGAAGTGTGTTTTTGATAACTAGGATAGTCAGTTGAATTCGCAAAATACTGAAATACTGATATTTTTAGACAAAAACCTCTTTTTGGCTGTACCATCTCCCCTTAAAGTTTTAGCTAGTAGACTAGTGGAAAAGCGTTATAATTAAGGTAGTCTATAAAAAGTAAAACAAACATTTTTGAATTTTATAAATTTAGAGAAAATTTGGAAAATATGCATCCATCTTTTAATGTTACATTTAAATCTTTTATTCTTTTATGTATTAATTCTAACGGGATGAACTCGATAACAATTTGTATAGTTAATTACATTTGTGGACTTGAATCTATTTAAATGATTGACTGTAAAAAGAATATATATATATAAAAATAATAATCTAAAAATTTAAAATATTTGTTGTAATACAAAACAATAATATGGTCTTTTAAAATTTAGATAAGTATATTTACCATATGTGCGGTAATTTAATGAGATTTAAACAGTTTTGGACGAAAAATACTTTACTTAAACATATTAGGCTTACATACCTAATTGAATTGCTTACTACTGTTCATATTATTTTATACGCGGACATATGAAAATGATTTTAAGCTATATTTAATCGCTTTTGCTTGGAGATCATAATTAAATCGGGCTTTCATCTACGGTATACAGAAGAGAAAAATCAATTAGCATTTTAATGCTTTTGCGATATCGAGAGTGTGCATATGAAGGGATACGGAAAGAGAATTACGTCAATTCAATTTTGAATTTCAAGTTTAATTCGGTCTGTGCTCCACACAGTCGTTTAATTTACGCTTGGTCAAAATTAGTATTCCAGTTGCATATGCAAGCGGGGATAAGCTCGGAATCAGCACATTGAACATTTTCACATCAAATGATTTCTGTATAAAATACTCGAGGGTTTTTTTTTTTAATTACCACCATAAAACATTAGTTCGAAATATCCGTTTGAATCCGTTTTACTGGGTATTTTAGAATTTAAACATGATTATAAGAATTTTGTTTTACCAATATATTATTGTTTAGTTAATGACTAGTATACCTAATAATTATTTTTACGTGTTGTATTAAATTTACAGTTTTATTGTTTTTAAAATGAATGAACTTTATACGTATGTATATTGTATCTGTTTTGAAATTAAATGGCCGTTAGTTAAATTATAATTGTTTAATGTTTGATAAATCGTAATTCTAATCATTGAATTATTAGTACATTTATAACCCGATTATTTAATATTTTAAGTTGACTTTATTTTTATTATACCGACGTCCTACATAATTATAATACTGTCATAATACCTATGCTTACAAGAAATTGCGAGACAATGATATAGAGAGATAAATGTTCTTAATATTATTTTGGTTCTTGGATTGAAATAGGTACTCCGTGAGAACAAATTTATCTCATTGAATACATTAATTAAATTAGGATAAAACGTAAATAATTGTAATTGATGAGTTTCTCAGTTCAGGTAGATAAACAGCATAACCCCTCAATTTTATTACATATTATAATATAATATTAAGCCGTATGTCTAGAGTGTATCCGCAGTGTAATACCGTTGGTGCAAATTTAAAATGTATAACAGCTGGGTTAATAAAACGCTGAAAAACAGGGATGAGTTGCCATCGTAAAATGTTTCTAAATAACATTTAGAATATATTATACTTTTTCTACATAATTTATAATTTTAAACTCACTGTAAAATTAACTTTAGATTCTAAGCAGAATAAAGGACTAAGTGATTACCTATTATTTATTATTACTATAATTATTATGATAATATCTTTTTTTTTCTATGTTGCTTGAAATGTATAAAATATGTAAAAAAAAAAAAAAAATGGTAAAATAATAATATTTTACCATTTTTTTTTTATAATGGTAACAATCCTTGTATTCGTAATAAGTACCCCTAGGCTCTTATATTTAGTAAAATATTAGCCAGTTAAAAATATGGTTTCAATTGTAATTTAACCAATTTTAATTATACAATAATGTAAACACATACGAGTAGGTAGTTGATAGAGTATATAAAATATCATATATAAACATCATGTGAGTATATACAATTTAAGTTAAGTAATAAATAAATCATTTTTGTAAAATTAGTTAAAATCGTTCGATTAATTCATAATTTCGTTAAAATTAAGTATTAGATATATGGTGCTACGTATTGTGCTTGATATTCCACGTTGTCGTATAACATAATGTTCCTTTAGCGTATGTGTGTACACTGCAGCGTGTCTCAAGAGGATTTACTAATTATTACTATAGCCTCGTTGTTGTAAAAAAAGATAATTCAATTTCGTTTTATTTAAATATTAATGACTGTTTCAAGGTAATACAATTTAGATATAAAAAAATAAAAAAAGTTTAAAATGCATTATTTAACAAATAGATGGTTTATTATTTAATATTTTATTAAATTTCTATACTCTAACTTTAATATAATATAATATATAGATAATCCAAAAATGAATATATATTTACATTTAAAAAAATATTTTTATTTATAATAAAGTGCAGATATAAATTTATACGTCATAATTTCATAATTCATAACACATATTTCGGTACAATTTAACATCACGAATTGGTTACTTTTTCAGTCAATTGTCCATATTTAAATGTTTTCACTTTAGACGACCAATTACCATATTACTGAAAATGACTCTGAATGTATACTCTTCCATATAATATGTATATTGTAAGAATACACAAATAAAGAAATATAATATCTGTATAAGTGAACAAATAGAATAAGTATAAAATAAATAATATTTTGTTGAGTCTTGAAAATAAAATGTTAAATGAATAGTATTTGAATTTGTACATAATCGAAGAAGTTGTAGTTTCTTTCACCGGTATAAAACTTTGTAACTGTCAAAAATAGGGGTGGCATTTGTTTTACAAGTACAACATAGTACGAGTATGTAAATGATATATACAGAAATCTGTTTTTATAAATCTAAGATTGAGAATAAGATAAGTAATCCAATTGAAACAATGCATTTCAGTTACTTTTAAAATCTGCATTAAGCGAGTAAGTTATTAGTTCACCAAGTCCAATGCATTTCAGTTACTTTTAAAATCTGCATTAAGCGAGTAAGTTATTAGTTCACCAAGTCCAATGCTATTTTAGTTTTATATGGTGATGTGTTCTTTTTTTGTCTCAATTTTTGGGACAATAAAGATGTTCAAATGAATCAACGCAGAAAATATTTGTATAGCTATGAAATCGGAATATAGAGAGAAGATATTATCTTAAAAACGTTTAAATTTGACATTTTAAAATTTTAAACTATTTTTAAGGGGGAAAAAAAAGTTAAAATTTGTTCCATTTTCACTTTTTTGAAGAATACTTATTTTAGGTCTTATTCCTTCTTTTTAGTTTTACGACTTTTCTTTTAATGTGTTATTAATAAATGACAATTTTAATAGATTTTTTTTTTAAGTTTAGGTCCATTAATAGTTAATGTATGTCGTTTTTAACCAACATGAGTACATATTTTGTTATATTATGCCCATATATAATGTATACATTAAATATGGGTAGTACATAATTGACGATGTTTAATAAACAGGCAATCAATGTAGAATAGATGCGTAAGAATAATAAAACAAAGCGTGCGTAAAGTTTGTTGTTATACCTAATGGATTAATCGAGTTTTAGTTGTATTAGACATGTATGGAAATATTTGTATACTGAAATTATTTTCATTTTTAATTGAATATACGAGTAATTTGACTATTAAATAGATGATTTTATATATTATATTACATTAATGTAGTATTTGAATTAGTAATAAGTAATAACTATTTATCGTTATCATATTATTAATAATATGAAAGTGATTTTAATGAACAGGTATTTTTTGGATTATCTACTTATTATTGGGTAAACTTTGTCATACATTATTTTCAAGTAAAGGATATGCTAATTTTTCTAAAGTCATGTTTAGGTAACTGATACTTACACTTTCTTACACTTGTTTAAGTATAAGTATTAAGTACCTACGTTTCTGACAAATTCCGAAGTAAATAATTTCAAATGATTTATTTTATTAACAATTTAAATCTAAGTTAACAAACTGTTATCGTTTGTATATTGCTAATGATGCATGTGTACAAAAAATAAATCTTCAGCGTTTGGCTAAAATTTTTTTGTATTTAAGCTGTTAAAATAATAATAATAGAAACTGGTAGAACTATCAAGATATAAATGTAAACGTTTTTGAACGAACATCGTACTTATTTCCTTATCGTTTGGGTTTATTCATAAAAATGTAAATCTCTGATTTTTAATGAAGACTATAGGTCCCAATCGACTATAATCACCATTAAATACTAATTCCTTGGTACACAATGTGAGTCATATTCTTCGATTTCACTGGCTATTCTTGTCTATCACAAATGATACCATCGCTGTAGTTTATACTATACTTAAGTCCTTTCAGAATATTTTGTTTCTATTATAACCATATAACATACTTAGTTCAGTTAATAATTTTCAATATCTACAATATTTTGCCGATTAATCGTAAATATCTTAAATGTGTGTTATTTCTCAAACTCGTTTTCATATTTTACATTTATACCAATATTATCTTGAATAAAATGTATATATATATATATATATTTACTTTATTCCTCAACATTGAAGAATTTATTATGGCGCTACCAAACTATTCAATATTGACAAGTTGTACGTAAAAATATAGGTACTAAAAAACATTTTGCATAATACTTTTTAAAAGTGTTTTAGATTATCATTTAAAAATTATAAGTACAATAAGTTTTTTATAAGGTGACTGTGAGAAGGGATAATAAATTTGAAAAATATTAAACGATATTATACAGTTTTTAAGAATCTACTTAAATATTTAAATAAATTAAATGTTATATAATTAATTATAACGAATGGTTTATTAAAAAAAAAAAAAACAAATCGTTGAAGTATATTTAGTATCTGCAATATTAATGAATCATTTCTAAAATATATTCTTAGAAATGCCTTAATCTGAGACGCTATTTTGAATTATAATATTGTTTTTATGATTATGTAAAAAAAACCTGATAGTTGTGGTGGAATACTTATGAATTTAAATTTTTTGTTTTTATTGCTCCCTTTATGTCTTATGACCGTAAACGTGATAAAAAGCATTTTGTAATGATATTCTTCTGGTAAGTGTAAAAACGTCAAGGTGTTTATTTAAAGAAAAAAAGTATAAAGGTGGGTACCATTCCCGGAAGGAAACTTATATCTATTTAAATTTTAGATAAATTCTAATTCCTTATCTTCAGTTGACTTCGAACTTCGGTAGAAATATTTCAGTATTTCTGTTCTTTATAATATAATTCATATTTTAATGACATTTCGTCCATATATTTATATTTATTTTATATTTGTTTACTATTAGGTACGAAAAATTGAATGAAGTTTTATAAATAATATTTGCGTGTAATATATAAAATATTTTATTTTGAGTATAATGATGTATATTAATTTAAACATTTATACGGTGGTAGGATTGAGATCCAAATATTTTTTAATATTTAAAAGAATTTATCTAATTATTTATTTATTTAATATTTCACTTACATAATTAAAACATTAAACAATTGATTTGTTTTTGTATAAGTATAGTATATAGTTATCCGATTATTTTAGTCAATTGAATTGCATCGAAACTTTCACTCTGGGTACTAAAACCCAAAGCTATAAACTTTATTTTGTCGCCCGTGGAAAATGTAAAAACGACACTAATGAAAATTTATAGCTTTTCCCGTTTAAGGTCAGAATCTTTTTTTTTTTACTATTATTTATCGATACACAATGTTTTGTTTTATTGACACTGTTTATTATTTATTTATTTTCCTACAACAATTTTAAATATCAGTTATTTATCTAAGTATAGTAATCAGATTTTTAATAGTTTTCATAAAATGTATTTTATTTATACGTACATAATAAATAAACATACCTATTTTAAGGGAACTAACTACAATGTCTCTAAATCAATTTAATTTGTGTGATTCGGACTACTGTCAAACATTTATATTAAATATGATTAGTTTTAAGACATAAATGCAAATTACTTATCCAGTATTTTGATTGCGATAGAGGTAAAAAATATAAGATATAAATTTCTGAACTTCGCACAAAAACGTTTTTCTGGTGTATTTGTTGTTACATATTTAATTTTAAATATTTAAATATTATAATACGCCCTAATACTATTCTTTATCAATTTGAATTCGATCATATTATGGATGTTATATATTAGGTATAAAATAATTCTGTTATAAATTGCAGGGTCTATATTATTATAAAATAATAATTAAGAAATGTAGCATTTTGATAGTATTATATTCGTGACCTATATTTTTTGTATTAGAAAATTAGGTAATTTAAATAATATTATCAGAGGTTAACAGGCACAAAAGATAAACGGATTAGTTAATTTGAACGATGATGGATTTTGTTCAGGTTCAAGCGGTTGCATTTAAGTTGTTTTATTTTATAAAAATATTAATGTCTATATCCTAACGTTTCAAAGGTGAAAATCAGTTTTTCTATTTACTTTTTGTATTTTTGAGTGGGTTTTCAGGGAAATGTGATTTTTCCTTGGAAATTGTTTATTTTTTGAAAGCGGTAAATCTTCCAGTCCCTACGGTTAATGTTTCATAGATGTAGGGGGCGGCTGGAGGAGTGAAAAACATAAATATTTCTAAGAAAAACCTACTCGACTAAGGTGAATAATTTATGAAAAAGAAATGCTAGTTTTTAAAGCTTTGTGCCCAGGTGCGACCTTTTCACAATGAATCTGCGCACACGGTGACGTGAAGAATTGTACGGGGAAGACGAGGGAAGGGACATTTCGTAGCTGAGGAGGAAGGCTTTTAAGGTGTT
Organism: Cinara cedri; assembly: GCA_902439185.1. NCBI lineage: Eukaryota > Metazoa > Arthropoda > Insecta > Hemiptera > Aphididae > Cinara > Cinara cedri. The sequence continues at coordinate 1,186,206 of CABPRJ010001895.1, forward strand.
ATTTACGACGTGTTTTTACCCCCTACCTTCATCCTCGTATTATTTATATAAAGAACCAAATGGGGGAGTATGGGTGTTCTTTAACCCGTTATTTACCGATGGACCTAATGGCCTGTTTATGTAGTAATAGGCGTCTACACACATACAACAAAACAGTTTTTGGTACCTTTTCCCGGTAAAAAAAAAGTGGCGAAGAAAAAAAACATACACCTTCTCAATACTATTAGTGCAGTTGGAAGTTTTGTACCCTCCCATTTTAAGCCAGTGGTGTAGAGAGAAAATATCATCAAGTGCCTTTTGAGCGTTCTAATGCGACCTCAGCGAATTGAAAAGAACGGCTTGCGGTCACGCAGCAATCAGGGCGTAGTATTTTTGTCATTCATTTTGCTCAGCTGAAGAAAGAGTGAGAGAGGGGAGGAAAAAAAGGATAAAGGAGAGATATAGAGTCGGATGAAAGCAGAGGGCGGAAAAAACGTTATTTCATGAGAGAAACACAGTTAGATTGGTTTCCTTCTATTACGTATTGATTTGTTTGCCAAACAGTCTTTTCAAGCAACGGATTAATGCAGCCCTGGGAATAGTTTCATGGACCGAAAGTATGTTATTGAGCGTACAGTGCAGAGGATCTGTATAACCGATAAGTCTATTTTCAAAACCTATATAGTACTAATTAAATGTTGCCACCGTTGTGTAGTCAACTCTAAATAATTTCAAATCATACATTATTTATATACATTCGGAAGGTATGTATATTTTGTCAATACACGGGCCAATTTACATGTTCAACAATAATTTACAGCAATAAAACAAGTCAGTATGACGAAAAAAATATATATAATATTATAAATGAAGTAAACAAGCAATTTTTTTGTTTTAAATATCTAATTTATTCGTTTTTTGTTTGTTGTCAACATGTAGATTAGAAATAATTATTGTTTATTAAAAACAATTATTGTTTAGAACAGTAATTTTAACTACCTATCTCAGTAATAAAAAGATGTTTCAAAAAATTGGGGGAAAAAATAGTAAAGTTTGTTGTACACACCACACTAGTTTTAATAAAATATCGACAATTTGTTGGTTTCACCGACAGATAAATTGATTTACACGTACAATAATGTATTTTTCAATTTTTAAAATTAATAGAATATTCCGGTTTGATTGTTGGTTTTATTTATTTATAGCCACACCCACTTTTTGAACATAAAATACTTTTCTAACTAAATGTACCAATGTCCAATAAATTATTACAAGGATACAAATGCATTAAGCATACATTGTATTAGCCATACAATTTACCATTTCTATATGAAACATATATTTGAAGACATATATATATATACATTTTTTATTCAAAAGTAGTAAATTTGATTGTTGTTCTTACCTATAGATTTTTATTTTTACTCGGTTATTTATGATGGAAAAACGATTTTAATCCTTCAGAGTTAGCTTTTCGGGCTATCTAGAGAACCTGAAGTTTACAATAAATATTTAGACGCTTATTCTTTCGAGTATAGTATAATTGGCTTTTGATACTCAATAACGTACTCGACTCTGATATCCACTTATTATAACTCTTCAAATCATTTAAAAAAAGTATTTTATTGAGTAGCTATAGATTTTTATGTTTCATTTTAATTAAAACCATATTTTAAATATTACTATGGTTAAAAAAATATGTTCCACTTTTTTGGCATACTTAAAATTATACATTATTTAGGTAGATACTATACAGACAGTTTTAACATATTTCCAATATGTTAAAACAGTGGATATACCGTGCACATAATCTATGGCATGTTTCCACTTTTCGACGAACTTTTTGGGAAAAGACTAGATAAACTTTGTTCGAAACTTTTTTTCCGTCTCATTGAATTTTAGATTCTGAGTGGAGCGAAGAATGTATTGGTTTAACAATGATGTTTTTTTTATTTTTTTTTTTCTGTGAACAACTTTTCTACCAGAAATTTTGCTCCGATTTTCAAGTATACCCACATTCTTTGAAAGGAAATTTTTGTGGGCTGTATTTTAAAGAGTTAATTTTTTTGATTTTCCCAAGGGTTTTCATAATGAATGGGGAAAACTTAAAAAAAATTATGAAACGTATCATTTTAAAATCGTAAATATTACGGCTTTTTAAAACATGTATAGTTAAACTCTGCTCAGAATCTTTTATCGTTAGCAATGATTAATCGTTACGTATGCTATACAGGTATACTTTAAATTTCTCCTCAATACCTTCCCAACTTCTCGCTTACAACAATGGCCTACCCATCGTGTTAAGCATGTCCGTTTTATTTTTTATTTTTGTAACTGATATCGGATAGTTTTCGTGCATTCAATATTTTAATTCTTATATGTTTGTACATTTAGCCGTTATTTTTATTTGAAGAATGTCTTTTATTAAATATCTTCTAATTAATTATTTTATTAGTCACATTGACAATTTGTGTTTGCAGTTTGAAATTGTATTTTTTTGTAAAAAACTAAAGTGGGGAGAAATTCGAGCAACCGTTAAATTTTAATTTTTTTTTTAAATGTAATTTATCATTGCTTTTAGCTCTACAATTAAGAAGAAAATATCAACTTGTGCTTTTGTGGCTCATTCAAAAACCGAACCCTAACTGAAAGTTTTGACATATTTATTATATTATATTTGAAGGGAAGAAATTATGAAAAGTATATACCCTCATGTAAATAGAAATGAACAGGTAATTTATAAACTTTTAAGAGAAATAAAAAAGATAATAAATATATACCAGCTCAACTATACAATAATATAATATACCTACTAAAAGAAACCTATTTTATACCTATCGATTTTGTTTATTATGTTGAATTTCTGGGTTCTGCATTATACCTGAACGAATTTAAATTCTTAAAAAAGCGGTTTCATTTATTTGATCGTTGTATTGTTTCCCCCACTTTCGACCAGTTTTTTTTTTTTATGGTTGAACAGTTAAATATTATATTTTTTGTCTCAGAAAACACTTTTTAGAGTACCTAGTGAAAATGTTATATTAAGTTTTATGGTGAAATGAACCTATAGATCTTTCGTTAAAATAGCATTTTTGAATTTCCCAGTTTGATATTTTGCAGAAAATAATAATAGTAATAATTTAAAAAAAAAATAAAAAAAAATAGTAAATAAAATGTGATAATACTGCTGATGGATGTGCCACTGTTGTAGCTGGGATAAATAAAGTAATTTAATTTACATCTGTACGCAACGAGAAATTATTGATAACTAAATACGATTCTGAGCGAAGTTCGCTTAAATGTGTTTTAGAATGCCGTGATTTTTGGAGTTATCATCAAAATTTTACCTTATAAAATGCTTATAACAAAAAAATACTAAATTACGCTTTTCACTATTAAATTCAACTTATAATGAATCTCGTATTAAATTTCCAGACATACAACCTTGTGTAAAATGCCAAAATATTTATAGTGCAAAAAAATATTATCCACATAAAACCAAATTTCTGGTTTATGGTGGAAAAACAAAATCGAAAATAATGAAACTTTTACTGCAGTGAATTAGTCTGGTTTTTTTTTTTCATAGAAATTTTGGTTTTATTATTATAAGAAATACTTGGAAAATCAAAAAAAAATGATTATTTTTTCAGTAAGTTCAAAAAGGCTACAATAATAAGTACTCTTGTTATTTTTCAGTTGGTAAAAGATTTTCGGTATAAAAGTTATTTACGTACACGAAAAATAAATCTAAATCTCATACATAGTAAAACCAATACATTCATTGTTCTGCTCAAAATCTTTAATTCATGAGAAATATATTAATTGAGCCAGTTTAAAATTTAACCATGGAATGAATTAAAAACTAACATTTTATAGCGTTATATATATTTGAACAGAACTAATAAAATTCGGTTTCAGTTTAAAACATATTCTTTAAATGGCATTACGGTCATGATTTAACTATTTTCAAATTGACGATTTTTTAGATTAAAAATTGAGTAATGATAATTTCAGTAGAATGCAGTGTTATATTTCTCTGGAAATTATCATATATTAGAAACATTAGATATTTATATAACTAGTGATTTATTAATTAAAGCGTTGAAAAAAGTCGCGGAAAATTGACAGTTATCCTGTTAAATTAACATCTTCTACTCCGTCTGTACGAACATGAAACGCTCATAAATAAACTGGTTAACAATCCGGTATTTTTAATCCGTGTAAATGTGAATTTCGGTGAAGTGCGCGTTGTGAAAAACCGCGCGGAAGTATCGAGATTAAAATTAAAAAAAAAAAAAAAAAAAATAATAATAATATTTTATTCGAAAACCGACCGTAAAAACGCACTGTAGTGATATCGATCCCACGGCCCGGCCGTACACCGGTAGCGGTGTATTTTTGAAAACTATATTTAAAAAAAATAATTGTTGAAAGTTTTCTCATAGGCGGCGCATTAACAAAAGAAAACGCGTAATGTACACAATTGACTTAAATTCCGAGAAATTTAATTGCTTTCCACGGCCAGCGTTCGGCAAAACTATACTCGCCGTACGCCACAATACGCATTACGGCGGCTAATTAACACAACCGTCGAAACGCGCGCGATATATACGCGTGTGCATTTATTTATAAATATTTTCGTATATATTTATAGAGCGGGAGTTTCCGGTTGGAATTTTCCGCGGTACGCTATTATTATTGTTATTATTGTTATTGTTATTATTATTTTTCCGTGCCCGGTTGACATTGATGCATTACAAATAGTGTTGTGAGGTTTTACTTATATTTATATATGTATACACGCGTACACAGTTTGACAAACGGAAAAATATTGAATTTTTATTCATCGACGAGAGGGCCAAACGAGGCGAGCGGGGTAAAGAGGGGGTGGGGGTTGGGACGGACAGCAAGAAAAAAAAAAAAAAAAAAAAA